>LIEC01011465.1:0-133861 GCA_001925005.1 Drosera capensis | reverse complement strand
AAATATGATTCAACCCAATAAAGAACAAAATAAACTGATTTTCAAATAACCCAATATGAAGGAGTTTCTAATACCAATTGTTAGAATAAATCTTATTAAAACTATAACCTTCATATCGAATTATTTAGACCAAATCATAAATGAAAGCGTAACTGAATCCATAAAAGCAAGTCTTTGATCCGACTTGAAGATCGCCTAGGGTTAGGGTGTTTTCCAGTTGATATACATGGTAGGGTTTCTCTCTAACGATGGGAGGCCAGAAAAATATAACGTATGTTCAACCGAGGAGCATAGCCTTCATATATATAGTTTTTCTTATCCATAATCAACCCATCATTAATTAGGAACAAGTTTATGGATCTCTATACGATTGAGTCCTATATTTTATAAGACGATATATTAGTCCACTTAATATTAATATCCGTAAGACCGTCAATATCTGAGCCAAACCGAACGATAGCATATAACATACAATTAATCCGTATAGTTAAATTGTTCATATACACTTGGTATGAGTTCACTAATCCAACAACATTTAGAAGATTTTTTCTTGATAATCAATGTTTGGTTGTTGCACTTACACAAGCGGATTCTGATACGTTAATACATATCGAATGGTGGATATGGATCATCATCCGTAGTCAGATTAACAAGAACCATGTTGTTGATACAACCATGATGATTTGGAATAGCATATTTCATGAGGCATCTAGGGCAAGTGGCAACAACAACCTTTCACATGGAAAGATCATCCTCGAACAAACTAAGACAGGGTCAAAACTCAAAACCACCCACCCACACACACACTCTCACACGGTACTATCAGCATATGAACAAACAGCAGCAGACTCCATCTTATGCACTCAACTATTCATCCTGATTTTCTTCATCATATACTCATCTTCTCATTGAATACAAGACCCACCAGCAGCCAACTACTCTCTCCCAATCTAACCAGACCTCTCTCCATTTACTCGTCATTTTCTTCATCACTCAAACACAAAACAACCAAAGCCAACTCTCAACTCTCTCTGTCTCCTCTGTTTCTGAGAAACAAATCAGAACGAAAATGAGCAGCAACAACCAAGATGGGTATGTTGCAGAATCAGCGGAGAAAGATGTGGAGATGATGAAGAAGGCTAGGAAGAATGATGATGATGATGATGGTAAGAAGAAGAAGAAGAAGAAGAGTGTCGTGGTGCAGAAAGTATCGTTGTCGAAATTGTTTTCGTTCGCTGATCCGTATGACTACTTGCTCATGTTCGTGGGCTCTATCGGGGCGATTATTCATGGCGTATCTGTGCCTGTCTTCTTCATCTTCTTTGGAAAGTTGATTAATCTTGTTGGTGTTGCGTATCTGTTTCCTAGAGAAACTTCCCACGATGTAGCCAAGGTACACATATATATGTACTTACGACCATATACTCAGTCGTCGTGCAACAACAACAACAGCTAATTGGCTTCTGCAACAACTTTCTTCTGGTTACAAATCGCAAAAAATCAAACGAGAAATAGTTGTTGCAACAGGCTGTTGACGGTTTGCAGCAGTCTCATTTAGGAAATAAAGATTTCCTTAAGCAAATCTTTTTTCTTATAAACTAACCCAAGAGTATAATTAGTCTTTGACAAGAATGATTTTGCGTTTGGGCAGTACTCATTGGACTTTGTGTATCTAAGTGTGGCCATTCTGTTCTCGTCATGGGTCGGTACGTTCACGATCTTCTGCTCTATTGTATTGCAACCTTCTTCGTAAATTTATAATCTCTTCGTCACACAATTAAACAAACCGACTCTTTCGTTTCTCGAATCGATACAGAGGTGGCATGCTGGATGCACACGGGAGAAAGGCAAGCGGCGAAGATGAGGATGGCATACTTGAGGGCGATGTTGAACCAAGATATCACACTCTTCGACACCGAAGCCTCCACCGGAGAAGTCATCAATGCCATCACGAGCGAAGTGCTTGTCGTGCAAGACGCCATTTCCGAGAAGGTAAAATGTTTCTTACCTCGAATAATCGATCTAATAGAACCACATACATTGATCTTCTTTTGTTGATAACGAAGCTGCATATGTTCTTAGTTTTGACATGAAAAGTATAGCTAGGATATCGAAGGAGTAGTAATGTTTGATAGATTAGCGTATGAGGTCGCTATGAGTCGATATTCCCAAGTGTGATCCCAGGTCAATTTAGAGGCTAAGCTATATCATCTCGTGACCACATCTTTTGAAGGTAAATACTCTAAGCTTGATACATCGCGGTGCAAGGTGTTCATTTAATTTAATGAAATTCGTCGAGACAAACTATGAATTTAGGAGTAATTAACCCCAAAAGCTTGATATATAGTCCTATAGATCGAAGATCGATTTTCGAGAGTATTATGATCTCTAAAACCATTCTCAACTCTGAACTGGAAAGAGTTTAACTCATGGTTAAGACATACAATAACTATGATCTTGTACCGTTTTGCAAGTCGTTTTACTGTTTTGAAACATATATTTATCTACATAAAAAATTTTTTTTTATTGTGAAGGAAGATAATGAAGTAATTTTCAACTTGTACTACATGAAACGGAACGGTTGTGAAAATCTTTTACTCCAATTGTCGAAGTTTTCCAAATTTAAGTACATTACAATGTTGCAAGGGAAATTATTCCTTCATCATATTATGCATTTTTTTTCATGAGTTAATTATAGAAGTGGGAAAGACATAGTTTTTCTTTTTGGAAGTAAACGAAGATAATTCACCTGAAAATGCTTATATGAACTTAGAAAACTACTATTTTTCACCATTATAAATTGGCCAATAATGGTGGGTGGCCATCACATTATACTGATAGGGGGATCTGAGTAGGTGTACTAGCATTGTAATAGAACAATAAATTTTTCCATTCATGGAAAAAGAAACTTTCTTCGTCTTCTTTGAAGATCGGCCTCTCTATACCAAAAGCAAATTCTTTTTATTTATTTTTTTCTGAATTTATTGGTCTCACCAGCCTGTCAATTTATGTGAACCATTGATGCACCTTTTAATTGAACAGCACGTTGCCATTATTATTCAAATTTCGAAGTTCTTTTGGATTAAATGCCATTCGTGACCAAATTTCTTTTCGGGAACTCCTTATCAAAAAAAATAAAAAATAAAAAAATAATGATGATAAAATCTTTTGGGGAACTTATGATGAAAAAGGCCCGTGGGCTGAGTGGGAAAGTACAAGAAGTGAGTAAATATACGTTTGAGATCTGTATTTAAAAGACCGTGACGGGCACTTTTCACATGATAGCATAGTTTAGTAAAAGATTATATTTCGTATAGTATAACACTGTAAAATGCTCATATATTGGCTTTTCTGAGTATCAAGCTAACTCAGGCTTAAAAGCTCGAGCAACATTATGCATGTTTAATCCCTAACCCAAATAACACCAATATTTGATTTAATATATGTATGTGCATGGAATTTGAATTCAGTAGGTCGTTGATATTCAGTGTGTACAAGCAAGGATATCTTAAGTTTCTAAAATTATTTAAGCCTAGCTAGAGGACCACTATGCATAGTTCCCATTTTCACAACCATATTCTACTATTCCAATTATAATCTCATATCTTTTTTCCTCTTGATGTCACCTCTAATTAATATGGTGAAAATGAAACCATTGGCTCTAAGTCTTCAATCGATAGCAACATCAGCTTAAGACAACGAAAGATAAGAACTTAGACCTATCTATATCATCTTGACTAATCTTTTTCCGTTTTCATATTATGGAATAGCCCACCTGTATTAATCTAGACTATTCCTTTTTCGATAAGCGTATATAGTTTAGTAAACCCTGATTCCCTGAACATCCGGTTTATGCATTGTATCCTATCTTTAGTTATTTAACTTCAAAATCAAAACATAAGAGTAATTCTAAAAAAATAAATAAAAAAAATCATAAGAGAGTTATTTGAATTATCGTTCAATAAAAACCTTAAGACTGATATGATAGATTAAACATTTAAATATAATCGTGCTTAATCTCATCCTCTGATAGTTTGATAGAGTTGGTCGATGAACTTGATTAAATAATCCTATATTGAGCCCATCATAAATCTTGATACAAATAATCCAAAAACAAATAATCATGGATAATATATTCAGAAACTAATAATACTCCTTAATCAGTAACCTGAAAAAATAATAATCTTAAATCTCATCAACAAAAGAAACACACACCATGAGATGAGGGGTAGAAATTTGAAATATTGGAGAGTTTGAAGTCACCAAGGTAAGAAAATCCTGGGCACCATTGAAAAACTGCAAACAAGTGGAATCACGATGAAACCCTAAACACGAAATTCAACTCTGTGATATTGGTTGAATTGCAGGTGGGGAAGGTGTTGCACTACGTGAGCAGATTCCTGGGAGGATTCATAATCGGATTCGTTCGGGTATGGCAGATCAGTTTGGTCACTCTCTCAATCGTCCCCTTCATCGCCTTAGCCGGCGGCGTCTACGCTTACGTCGCCACGGGTCTCATCGCCAGGGTGCGCAAGTCTTACATCAGGGCTGGTCAGATCGCCGAAGAGGTCAGTTTTGCTGTTTTATTCTTTTCTGTAGGTTTGTCTCTATGTCATCTATAGGAGGGGTAAGACGGCGGACATAAGTACTCTCAAGACTCATCTGGAACGAAATGACTGGGTTGTCTTTGTCGTGGGTTATTAGATAATGCGCTGGTGTATAGGAACATTATAAGGTAGACTACTGTAGATATATTTGAGAATACATTACCCAAATTAGAATATGAGAGTTGCAAAATAATCCTCCATTCATTTTCAAATTAGTTTCAGTTGGAACCCTAAGGTGTCAATTTATCTGCTCGGATATTAATGAACTCTATAAAAAAGTTATCGAGCGGAACAATCTTATTACTAATCTTACTAATCTATTAATAACAAGTGAAACAATTGAATATATACCAAAGGAAGTAGTAATAGGTCAGGAGAAAATGATACAAGAAGCCGTAGATACACTTTTTGATAATGAAGGATGTTTGAGCATGAGTTGCATTGTGATATGATCTTTTTTTGTACTACGAACCTCTAGGTTGAACCTTAAATCTGAACTGTGAGGACCAAACACTAGCCAAAGAAAAGACAGCTTGATAAAGTTATGTGTTTATGTGGAAATGACGAGAATATCTGCTAAATATTTTTACAGCTTCATGGGTTTTGTTCTCATAGTTATACTATTGATGGTACCAGTGAGTCACTATCGAGAATAATTCCGGGATTTCTGTCACTGAGTATTGATGACGAGGATGACGGGACTGTTTCTGGTTCTATTGTATGTTTCTAATTTGTCATATGCTTTTTTGTGGGCATATATGTGTTGGTGGTGTTGTACCCGATGGTCCTTTTGGGCTCCAACCATGAGGGAGGAACATGTTTGGTATATGCCAGCGGGTGTAGGGATCGATGTCTCGTGTGTCGTCCTTCATGTGTGGAACATAGCTGAAAAATAAAATTCGAGAACAGAGAAGACGAAACACCACTAGATTGTCTTAAGGTATCAGTCCAGCGAGTACAGTTTATGTAGGTTGGATCCTAGTCAATGATCTTAAGTAAACTATTCACTGTTTTTGAATGGGATAGTGACCGTCTCAATGTCACGTTTGAGGGGTGTCTCCGGGTTTGCGGGCTATTCGGTTGATCAAAGGAAAATCCTTCGGGATTTCCTTTTAAAAGAAACAATAAGAAATCTCGGTGATATTTGCGTCACTGTAATTAGTTTAGGAAAGCATAGTTCCATGTTTGCTGGAGAACTTATTTCGCCATAGAATCGTTCATGACAGCTGAATCATTGTACCTTGTATTTCGATGGACATATATGATGTGGAACATATTTTGGCTCTAACCAAGCATTGAGCGATTTATTGATGCATGCTTTAAATCCTAGAACTAATGTATATACCCCGAGGTGGAAAGGCAACCCTGTTTAGTTCCTGTGGTATCTGCAAGTGTATCTGGAATTTTGCTAATGAGTAACCACACCATAGGTGATCGGAAATGTGAGGACGGTCCAAGCTTTCGTCGGAGAGGAGAGAGCAGTGAAGTCATACACAACAGCTCTTGCAAAAACATATGAGTACGGGCTCAAAGGAGGATTAGCTAAGGGGCTAGGGCTAGGCTCCATGCACTCTGTGCTTTTCCTTTCATGGGCATTGCTTGTTTGGTTCACTAGCATTGTGGTTCACAAGGGTATAGCGGACGGCGGAGATTCATTTACCACCATGCTCAATGTTGTTATTGCTGGCCTGTAAGTCATTAAGTTTTTAATCCTAGTTGCTTTGCATACTCCCGACCTATTTTGTGAACTGCGAAATTTTGTTTAGGATTTGGCTATCAAATTCAGGATAAATCGAAACTTTCCGTTAAGAATATGAATCTTAATTGTCTCCTATGCTGATTCTACCCTCAATTTATCAGATCACTTGGGCAGGCGGCACCAGATATTTCTGCATTTCTACGAGCAAGGGCGGCTGCATATCCAATATTCGATATGATCGAAAGATCCAAAACTAGCAGTACCAGCTCCAAATCTGGGCGAAAGCTGGCCAAAGTGGAGGGCCATATCCGATTCAGAGATGTGTGTTTTAGCTATCCATCTCGACCTGAGGCAATGATTTTTAATAAGTTTTGCCTCAATATTCCTGCTGGAAAGATCGTTGCCCTTGTTGGAGAAAGTGGATCTGGAAAGAGTACAGTCGTATCCTTGATTGAACGCTTCTACGAGCCGCTTTCGGGTCAGATACTTCTAGATGGGGTTGATATACAGGACATTGACCTGAAATGGCTTAGGCAACAAATTGGTCTTGTGAATCAAGAACCTGCACTTTTCGCAACAACAATCAGAGAGAACATTCTTTATGGGAAAGATGATGCCACTCTTGATGAGATCACTCGAGCTGCCAAACTCTCAGAGGCCATTAATTTCATAAACAATCTCCCAGAAAGATACGAGACACAGGTATATATTTTTCTCGTATGCCAATAGTCACTAAAAGATCCTGGAAAATTAAATGCTGAGGGAGGGTGCTGTTAGGATTCTGGGGAGAGCCCAAGGGGAGAAATTACGTCCAAACCGGACCTGAGTAGAATATACATATGGACTGGGCCCAACTGCTAACCCAAAAGCCTACCTAGCTAATGGGTTATGGGTTCCTCATATATATATTCTACTCTTTCTCTTTCTCCATGGTCGATGTGGGTAAACCTGCTCACACATATCCTCAACAATCTCCCCCTTATGTGTGAGTCCATCCACATCACCAACTCCCCCTTGAGCCTGAATCCAGGCCCAACGAACCATGGGCTCTGATACCACTTGTTAGGATTCTGGGGAGAGCCCAAGGGGAGAAACTACGTCCAAACCGGACCTGAGTAGAATATACATATGGACTGGGCCCAACTGCTAACCCAAAAGCCTAAGCTAATGGGTTATGGGTTCCTCATATATATATTCTACTCTTTCTCTTTCTCCATGGTCGATATGGGTAAACCTGCTCACACATATCCTCAACAGGTGCTTGGTGTCAATTATGGTATTGTGTGTAATAGTTGGGGCACGTCTTTTCGATTTTCAGCTAAGCGTTGGTACTGCATTTGCAGGTGGGAGAAAGAGGCATTCAGTTGTCAGGCGGCCAGAAGCAAAGGATTGCAATAGCAAGAGCAATGGTGAAGAACCCATCAATCCTGCTGCTGGATGAGGCTACAAGCGCTCTTGACGCTGAATCAGAGAAGAGTGTACAGGAGGCACTTGATCGTGTTATGGTGGGCCGCACCACTGTGGTTGTGGCTCATCGGCTTTCCACCATCAGGAATGCAGATATTATCGCAGTTGTTCAAGGAGGCAGGATTGTGGAAACTGGGAGCCATGATGAGCTCATATCAGATCCTACAAGCGCCTATGCAACACTTATTCGGCTCCAAGAGATGGCCTCTATGAAGCGCTATCCCTCAATGGAATCTAATCCGGCACGGATGCCAAGGTATTGAGTCAAACGTTAATGCTTTGATGTTCTGCGCAAGGTTCATTGTGGTGCTATCATTTATCAAAATCTTCATCGCTTGGTTATGGTCACGGATACTTTCCCATGAATCTTGCATCATTTTTGTCAAATCTTCTGCAGCTTAAAGTTCTCTCGTGAACTATCGCGCTCAACCACAAGTTTTGGTGCTAGCTTCCGTTCTGATATCGAGTCAGTTAGGGCAGGAGGACAAGAGCCTATAACGAAAAGAAAGGTTTCTTCGAGAAGACTATATTCCATGGTTGGTCCGGACTGGAAGTATGTGCTATTTGGAACCATATGTGCATTGTGTGCTGGAGCAGAGATGCCTCTTTTTGCTCTTGGAGTCACCCAGGCGCTTGTATCCTTTTATATGGGATGGGAGACCACACAGCAGGAGATCAAGAAGATCGCACTTCTATTCTGTGGTGGTGCTTTTGCGAGCATCTTTGTCCATGCTGGTGCCCATACATTTTTCGGAATCATGGGAGAACGACTAACTCTACGTGTGCGAGAAAAGATGTTTTCCAGTAAGTGTGCGAGTATTTTATCATTCAGCTTTGGGAAAGCAATGCAGAAGAGGGACATGCTTGATTTGTTTCACAGCTGTTTCAATATTTGACATTATGTTTCAGCCATACTGAGGAATGAAATCGGATGGTTTGATGACATGAGCAATGGAAGCTCAAGTCTATCGTCACGCCTAGAGATTGATGCAACGTTGTTGAAAACGATCCTTGCCGATAGGTCAACCATTCTCATCCTGAATGTTGGATTCATTACCACGGCATTCATTATTGCTTTCATTCTCAATTGGAGAATCACGTTGGTGATCTTGGCAATGTATCCACTCATTATCAGCGGTCACATTAGTGAGGTCTGACCTCCTTATCTCCAGCCTCTGTTTCACACACAATTAAGATGATTTAACTAGTTGGCTCATTACCTCTTCGGAATTTCTCATGATTGTCTTTCAGAAACTTTTTATGAAAGGCTATGGCGGCAACTTGAACAAAACCTACCTCAAAGCAAACATGATTGCTGGTGAGGCCGTTGGCAACATTCGTACTGTTGCTGCATTCTGTGCCGAGGAGAAGGTTCTTGAATTGTATGCTAATGAGCTAGTTGAGCCATCTAAACAATCATTTGCTCGCGGCCAGATTGCTGGAATTTGCTATGGCATTGCCCAATTCTTTATCTTCTCGTGCTATGGCTTAGCATTATGGTATAAGCACTGATCACATTCCAACTTAGAAATTAATCTTTTTTTCTTCTTTCATATTTTGATGTCGCTCAAACTTGGTTCTCATCGTACTAATTGACTAAAGTTATGTTATTCTGCTAGGTATGGTTCTGTTTTGATGGGGAAGGGGCTCGCAGGATTTAAATCTGTGATGAAATCATTTATGGTCTTGATTGTCACTGCTCTGGCAATGGGTGAGACATTGGCAATGGCTCCTGACCTGCTCAAGGGAAATCAAATGGTGGCATCAGTCTTCGAGGTGCTCGACCGAAAGACTGAGGTTGTAAGCGATGATGGAGAGGAGCTAACCAAGGTGGAAGGAACGATTGAGATGAGACGGGTCAACTTTAGTTATCCTTCCAGGCCAGATGTTCTCATTTTCAAGGGCTTAGATTTGAAAGTTCGAGCAGGCGAAAGCATGGCGTTAGTGGGGCAGAGCGGTTCAGGGAAGAGCTCAGTGCTCGCGCTCATACTCCGGTTTTATGATCCAACATCTGGCAAAGTGCTGGTTGATGGTAAGGCTATATTCTCAACATCTTGAATGAACCAATGTTTGTTACAATGCTTTTTTTGGTTCATTCAAGATCATACTCCGGTTTATGTATGCCTCCTCGAACAGTGATACAAAATTTGTCTAAACCCCTGCTTGTTTGACATGATGGGAACATGGAAATATATGATTCATAAAGTAAAGTACATGTACTTTACTTCACAACCATCTGTCCTGAATATGAGATCTTAAGGACTCAATACGCTGACTGCTCCAAGTACCCAATCTGAATGTCTTTCAATATTTGATCATTTACAGGACATGACATTAAGAAATTGAAGCTCAAGTCTCTAAGGAGGCATATCGGCTTGGTCCAACAAGAGCCAGCTCTCTTCGCCACATCCATCTATGAGAATATCATGTACGGTAAGGAAGGAGCAACGGAGTCTGAGGTGGTAGAGGCAGCTAAGCTTGCCAATGCTCACAGTTTCATCAGCTCCCTGCCAGAGGGATACTCCACAAAAGTCGGTGAAAGAGGGGTGCAACTCTCTGGTGGCCAGAAGCAAAGGGTGGCCATTGCAAGGGCTGTCCTGAAGAACCCGGCCATCCTGCTGTTGGATGAAGCCACGAGCGCTCTTGATGTGGAATCTGAACGTGTCGTCCAACAAGCCCTTGACAGGCTCATGAAGAACCGGACGACAGTCGTGGTAGCACATAGGCTGTCAACCATAAACAACGCAGATCAGATATCGGTCATACAGGAAGGGAAAGTTATAGAGCAAGGGACACATTCGGATCTCATCGAAAACAGGAATGGCGCGTACTTTAGGCTGGTTAATCTACAACAGCAGCAGCAACAACAATGACGTCGATGCCTGGCGCAATAGCTCACATTTGGTTCTTTTCTTTGTTTGAATATTGGGGGGAAAACTTTTGTGGTATAGATTAGTTTTGGAGTTAATTATATTGTTTAATTGTATAAGAAAAACATTAGCTACCATGAATTTTTCGTTACATTCTTAGGCAGAGTTATTTATAATTGTGATGCATTGAAACTATTCTTTTGGTATAAAACTGTACCTGTAATGAGAGTGTTAATGTCTATTGGATGTTGTAAAATGCAAGTAGGTCAATGTAAATTTGTTGGTGAATCATATACGTTAGCATCGAGCCTCTGGCGAACTTTTCGTCCTTGATTCTTTAAAAAAGGGAGGCACGATAGATCATAATGCTTGGTAAACAACTGGCAAGTAGAAAAAGAGACGATCGATTTAATTCAATATTTTCAATAGCAGCACAATAATATGTGACAAAGATTAGGTGGCAAATCAAACAACATAGAAGCAAACGTAATCACCTTGAACTTCATTTGGCATTGTTGGTGGTGAATTGGGTGCTAATGAAAGTGGAAATGATCGAGGCAATGAGGTAAGATGTGGATCTTAATTCTCAAATCCCATATACAGTCTAACCCAGTTTTACAGTAACTAGCGTAGAGAGCAATTGTACTTTCATTGAAGAAAGTACAATTGCTGGTAACACTTTCGTTGTTGCCTCATGATAAAAAGAAACCGTATTGACAGTAGCGCTATTAAAAAAAAAAAAAGGAAGCACTATTGTTAGTACTACTTTTCTTCAATGGAGGACGTTGGGAGAAATTTTCGGATATCAGATAACAATTGACGCTAGAATTCCACAAGTAATGCCCCCATTAGAGCTTCAAATATGTTATCCCGTAGAGTAGTTCCATGCTACACGCCGAGGACTGCACAGACAAATGCAAAATGTGACTATTGAAGCATCACTAAAGATTGTTGCTGCATCCGAAACAGAGCGCTCAATGCTTGTTCGTTTCATCATGGATTAGCTCATAAATCTGCTTCATCAGCAAAATGTATTTAGTTTACTGTATATTTAAAACGAGCTAGGTTAAAGGATAAACAAGTTTCAGCACTTTCTGTCACAAAATTTCCAACACATCCACCGTCCCATCATTGACTTACCAAAAAAAGGAGAGCTGGTAGATAATTACTCATTTGATTATTCCTTGACCCAAAAAAAGAAAGATTAGTTTTCCAAAAAAAAAAGAAAAGAAAAGAAAAAGAAAAAGAAAGATTAGTAAAGGTCATTGAGGTGGCTATTAAGCAAAGTCCCAAGCACTTTCAAACAGATTCTCATCTTTATTCATGCAGCAAATCATTTGCAGGCCAACTAATAGTAGTGAAATATCTTTGTCTCCTACCATCAACTAACGGGGAAACCCAGGTTGACAAGCAAACAAAATCGGTGAATATTCAACTATTCCCGACGATTATATTATCAGATAAAATACTCTTTTTAGGATAGATATACCAAACATCGTTCTAGCAAGTTTACTGGGAAGTCTGGGATAATCGCTCCGCTCGTCAACTGGGAAACTCAGAATCAGCAGTGCAATTTTGGATACCTATCTCCAAATATCCACCTACTAATTCAGCTTGATTTCTTCGGCTTCTTCGTTTTATTTTGGCCTTTCCCCCCTTGGATCCTTGACGTATGCTATGAAAACGGACATGAACACAGCAATGAGGAAAGCCGAATGGAACTTTCCCGGCAACCAAAAGTGATCGACTGAATGTCATTGCTGTTTCCGGGTATTTACGACAATGGCTTCAGTCGACAATGATGGCTAATTACTGTCGAGGTTATTGACTACCTCACGACCCCGACAAATAAGAAGGTGTTCTTATTGTAACGAGTTATAAATGTCGCACCTTCTATATTTTCTCTTCATATAATGATTTGTCACTAGTGTCTCTAGTGGTGTTGTGGGTTGTTTTCCTGGTACTCAGGTTCCCACATAAATTCTTATGTTGCTCATTGTTCTTTCTTTCGATCTTGTGTCTTCAAATGTTTCAATCAGTTGCTATTATATCAAGTTCTGGTCATTACAGAGAACTGGTTATTATGATGACACTTTTATAGAGAAAAATAGTTCGCTATAAAATATTGCAGGACGCAGTATTAAGAGAACTAAACAGACACTTTTATAGAGAAAATTAGTTGCCATATCAAGACCTCATCGGACCAACACCAAAATGTCCGAGGAGAGCATACTCGAACCATTGAAACTTTTTTACAAGCACCAAGTAAAACGAAGCTTGTATTAACAAGTCCATAAGCCGAATTGAAGTTCAACTATTTAATTAGGTCACCGTACCTTGAAAAAATACGTTTGCATCATATCTTGATATCTATCCATTTCAAGTTAGAAGAGTGGAAACAATTGTCATAAAATAATTTTGCATTATATAATTTTAATTCGCGTAGTATATATCTATGGATGACAAAACTAACAGTTGTAGAGTAATGTCAATTGTAAACATTAATCTGCAGGCTTTGTTATTGATATCCTTTTAAGTTGTTTAGGGCACGGTCATACAATTATATAATTGTGAACTCTTGAATTGCTTCTAATATTACCCGCTACTTGTTGTCGTTTGTTTTTTGAATTGAAAGTTTTTTTTGTTCATGCGAATCAACCTCATCTTGAAATGTAAGACATAATGGAATAACAAAACAATATGTTAAGATAATGTAGAGTCATAGAAAATTAAATAAATATAATGAGTCACAATAAAGATAGCATGTTGTAATTAATACATTATCAACCAAATTAGAAGCCAAACCAAACCAAACCTTAATACCAAAAAACCCTAAAATAGATTCATATATATAATGGATAAGAACAAATTTAAATATTGAGTTGAACAATTATCAATAATATACTGTATATGAATACAATATAATGGAATAATTATTTCATAAAATCTGACAATGAGATCTTGATTTTTCCATGGAGACCCGAGAAGCCATCCACGATAACCCTGGCATTTTGTACAAACATTGACAGTAACCAATTGTTCCCAACTTGATACAGCTAAGCGATGTATTGCTTGAGCACTAGGTGTTCTTAACACCAAAAGCATCCACACTTCAGGAGACCAACAAAACAAAGCCATCTGACAGCCGATATAGCAGAAAAATGACATACACCAAGCAAGCCAGACCACGCAGTGATCCTTATTTAGATCTGATGAACTGGTAGATCCTCCGGCTCAGCAACAAACTTGCGGTAGATCCTCCGGCTGAGCAACAAACTTGCGGCTATCTTCAATACAAATATGGCGTGCGTCAGATAAAGGAAAATCTTAAGTATCAGGTTAACGATCTATATATTGAACTGAGCAAAAAACAATAATGAAAGAAGAGTACTTGTACGAAAAATTACTCCTGGAGTTGATGTCTCCATCAGCTAGCATTTCCAAACCCTCGAAAAAGTCATCATCTGGCCAGCTGAAGCTTGAGTTGGCATTTCCTTCCATTGGGCTAGAACTTGATATCTCAGGATAAAATGACGGCGTGTTCTTCGAACTTCCCAAGCTTGCATCATCATAGCAGTTGAAAATATTAGAATTGCCCCCACTTCCATCACATTCTAAAACACTGGTGGCTTCAGTTTCAGTTATTGCTTTAGTTACATCAAACAAATCTCCAGTTTCACAAAGAACATTGTTGCTGGTTGCCGGGTTCATGCTAGATGCACAACTTATGCCGTTCGCGAATGTGGCGTAGTTTTGTCTGATGTTTTGGAAGTCGAGTGGGAGAGAACTAAAGTTTAGGACATGAAGGAGGCTCTGCAAGACTTGTAGTTTGGCCAGTTCTGTGACATGCTCTAGGGGGTTATTGATGTTCAGGTGAGTAGGAGTCATTAGGTTCGATGCTGTAGAGATCAGTTGAGTAAGATCTCCTAGGTAGTTGAGGTCTACATTGCGTGGCCTGTGAGTGACTGGATCAATGCCCATCTGCAGGAGCTTTTTCCTGATATGAGTATTCCAGTAGTTCTTTATCTCGTTATCTGTCCGCCCTGGAAGATGAGTAGCAATCCTCGACCACCTGAATATAAGCAGCAAGAATTTGATCAACTCTCTAAGTTGAGAATGCTGCAGAGCATCGCTATCCGAAGATGTTAACTTCTGAAGCAGCCTACTAAACCACACGCGATTTCATTTTGTGAAAGCCGCTTTGATCTTTAGCGGTCAATCACCGTAAAGTGGCCCGAGCCTATTTAATTTCTATTATACCTAGTAAACATCCTAAAGACAACAACTATGGATGCCATGTTATAATCATAAAACAATGTAGCTCCACGTCAAAAGAAAAAGGTGTGTACTTGTTTCCGAGAACAGAATGAAGGTCGATTATCAACCGCTCTTCTTCATCAGAAAACTGTCCTCGCTTAATATCTGGCCTCAGGTAATTAGTCCACCTCAATCTGCAGCTCTTCCCGCATCGCTTCAATCCAGCAAGCCTTGGCAGAGCTCTCCAGCTCCCATGTCCATGTCCTTGAATGTATGAAACCAGCTTCTCATCCTCCTCCGACGTCCATGGTCCCTTCTTCATTTCCTCTCTGCCATCACAACAAGGAGACCTACCCATTTTCCTCCAGTCGATGACGAAGAATGAAGGCTGAACTTGGCTGATGTGATTTTTGAGACAGTTTTGGTAAGAATATAGTATATATAGAGGAAACTATCACGGAATGGTACTGCGTGAATGCATCATTATGCATTCCTTTCTTTTTGTTTCCGATAAGGCAAAGAATTGCAAGCAATTATTGACGACTACCATACCTATGCCGTGGGATGGCTGTTGCGTCATATAGCTGAGAATTTAGAGAGCAGGGCCAATCAAGCGATGACAGAATCAGCATTAGGTAGTTCAAATGCATGTCACAGTAGATATCGTTGTTTGACTAAAAGGTTCCCTAACACATACTAGCTGCATTAAGACATATAAGGGAAAAAGATTAATAGTTTTAATGTTATGAAAATCCAAGGGACTAAAAGACAAGTAGTAGTTATTGAAGTCTCAGATGAGTGAAGAGACTAGTCTTAAAAACATAAAACTTGTTTAGATGGACTGATCAAGAGAACGATCGACAGACTGGTTGGTGCAAGTATAGAGTCAGCAGCCTGATAGGTGTACGAGCTGCAACCTGGGCTAGAGACTGAATGACGGCCAGCAGAAGACCGATCGCACATCAATGTGTACATGTTGGAGGCACCATGACAATGGCAGGATACTGTCAGCTATAGGGTGATAATGCCACAATCAGCTGGGTCACGGCTCTATGGCTACCAGGAGGCAGTGCGTAATTTTGCAACGTAAATCTAGCAACATTGGTGCTGTGTCAGCAAGCAGCTGCCAGGTGGACTGGCAGCCACCAGCTCATTCACTAACAACAACACTGATGTCAAGGCTACTGGTATCAAGTTTTTCCAATCGGAGCCAACGAACAACTCATAGACCTTACTATCTTCAGTAACCAATTTCTGATATCGAACCATAAATGAGTGAGTTTGCAACACCTAAATCTAAAACCTGTATTTGTCTTAATCAGAACTAGAAGCCACTTCATTCTTGCTGATCACATTGTGATAAAAGTATCTAAACAGCGTGGAGAACTGCCAATAATTCAGAATTCCAGATCGTGCTTAGATATAGGATGAATATACCCTTCAAATTAGTAGGGGCCATGGTTCAATAATGAACAGTAGAGTCGTTGTCAGGAGACCGAGTTGAATAGATTCTTAGCAGCACAAACTGCTTAGACCAAACTAAACCATAAAAACTTAAGATTTCATCAAATCAACTGCTTGCATTTAAAGAAGCAAAAACCACCGGCAAAGGATTTCGGGTTGCTACACATGCAGACTAATAGTCAGAAGACAATTAGTTTTTTCATCAAAAAACTAGATTCAGAATTTCATGGGGGTCGAATCAGTACCTCTAGTACAGTACCAGTGACACGAAGTAGAATATGCTGCTCCTCGAAACTAACTGCATCCAACATATGTTGCCAAAAATCACGAGTTTGAAACAATAACTACTATTATTCCCACAAGAATGCAAAAAGAAGTTCAACATGGGAAGCATACTCTATGAAGCAACTGTCAAAAGAGCCCTCGTATTGTTGAAATAGACTTCATAGAGATCTAGAGCCAAATGCTGGTATTGCTCGACAAAGCTCCACAAGCTGTCAGACTCATTATACAGCAAAAACTGTATAAATGCAAAAGCTCCAACTAAGGCCCTCATTGTAGATAGATCCGGATTCCGGAACCACAAACTTGTATTGGTCGACAGAACTCCAATCCTGTATTGACTATTTTCAAAGCTCCAATCCTCTATCGCAGCAGAAGTAGGAAATGCTGCTAATTTCTCCAAGTTAACAGCAACCAAAAAGTGTTATCGCAGGTTGCGGGCTTAAACAATTGTCCATGACCTGCCATTAGGCTGGCTTGAAGTATTCGACTACAAGAACTCATGGGAAAAGTTCAAACAGGGTGCCAATTTTTCTTGGTATCAATTGACATACTGTTCGAAGAATTCAGATTCTGTTTCTACAAGAGCTGTATAAAGGCTATAGCTCTCCTTTATCAGCTTCTTATACACCGTGTTCCTTGGACAAACCCTCTCCATACTAACATCAGCATAACAGGATGTGCCAGCACCGCTATGAACTTGGGATCGTACCTGAGCTCCTCATGAAAAATTCCAACCGCTATACAGAGTTTACCTTCCGATACCTTCAAAGAAATCAAGTTCGCTCTCCCTGTTGTCGATATAGCCGAATCATCCCATACATAGCTCCTGAACAGCCCCAACTTGGACTCCCAAGTCTTGTCACTTATCGATCCAAGCCAATGTATCCCAACCACAAACATCTTCAAATCTCCACACCCTCTTTCACAAACCTAAGCGTCGGCAACCGGGACTAAACACCTAAAGCGCCCTAACCTAACCACATTCTCATCACTACCTAATATCCCCACATCGTCTCAGTCACCAGCACACTCGAACTCCACATCTCTCTCTTCGGAACAACTAACACGCCGAGTCAAAAACGTCACAAGCTCATCCCTTACCCAAGTGATCCCCCTGAAACCCTAATTTAGGAGTTCTAGGGTTTGCCCACACCTTCATGGATAACACTCTAGGGTACGAATTGACGATCGATTTCATCTGGGTATTTTCGAATCCGGCTTATTTGAGGAAATCGATGATTGGGTTTTGGGTTTTGTGAGGAGTTGAAGCTGTCTGCCTTGGTTAGTGTTGTGTTTACTTGATCCAAGGAAAACCCTAATCCATTGATTTAGGGATTCGATTGCAAGACTGGATCTGGGGGATTGTAGGAGCAAAGTTGAGTGGCAGCGGGGTTTGGCAGAAAGGGGAGTGGAGAGAGCTCAGAGAGGGGATGCCTGCCGCCATGGATGAGATGCCGCAGCATCGTGCAAAATTTGCGGAAAGAGAGAATCGAGCGGTCTATTCAAAAACTGGGAAAGATAGGACATACGTCACATACTTCATCCATCTAAAAAATTGAATGTAATTCAATTTGATTTGGAATCGATTTTGTTTTCATAATCAAAATTAAAATCGATTTAATTATTAATCGATTTGATATCTATTTAATTATTAATGAATTTGATATCTAAAATCGAAATTGTTTATTAATTGTTTTTTATTCGATTTCAATTAAATGGTTTTAATTTATTTTGGTTGAAAATTTTATTTATAATTAATTATACGATTTGTCATCGATTCCTAACCATTTGAAAATTATAACAATTTTTTTTAAAAAAGCCAATACAATACAAGGACAAGCTAAAACTAGAAGATGTGCAAGTGGTATAAACCAAAATCGACCCTTTGTGTAACTAAGCAACATTAAGATAATGCTGCTACAATCACTGACCATAATCAAGACACAAATCTGTAAAAAAACAGTTCATGTGAGAAGATTAGAGCTGACGACGCCGTCGAAGAGACCCAGCCATCTCGATTTCGCCTCCTTGAGAGCTGAGATCGAGTTTTCATCGCAACTGTCGCAGAGCAGTCCGTCAAAATCCAACGCCTACGTGAACTCAGCAGAAACAAATGAGAGGTAACAATCTCCCATGTTTCTAGATCTGACATGGGGTAAAGTGAAGGTAGAAAATTCCCTTTCGAGAGAAATCCCTGAGCATTCTCAGATCTAATCAGAATACCAAAAATCCATAAACAATTTACCAAAAATCAGATCTGTTGATTTCTCGGAGTTCAGTTGCTGCGGTTCTGTGAGTTGGATTCGGAGTGTTGTCGATCGTACGAAGTGAGATCGGGGAGTTGAATATCGAGCAGGCAGACGATCTCTATAGAGAGTGAGAGTTGTTCCATCCGGGATGGAGGAATCCATGGAAACCTCATCTCCATCTGCTGAGGAGGTTCATCAATTGAACAGGAGCGTGAAGAAACACAAAAGGCACTTCAATGGGGAACCAATTTCGACCCCAGCTTTGGGAAGCCCGGACGAACAGATGCGAAAGACTTTTCAGGAACCTACTAGCTCTTGGGGTAATAGAAACTTCGCACATATCCTAAGGAGCGAGTCGCGTATTCTACCGATATATTTGGGAGATAGTGAGGATGAAGGTGATGATGAAGACTGGGCTGATGCGTTTATAGCGTGTCAAGCACTAAGAAATTTGGAAGAGGTTATGGAAGAGTCTAAGTCTCATATCCCTAGGATAGAGCTCTCCTTAGAAAAGCGGTGGAAACTCTAGAAGCCATGGAAGAAGGCCTTAATTTTAAAACTCTAGATGCTAGCACCAGAGATCTGGCAAATAGAATCAACGTGTTATGGGGTCTGACGAATGGGTGCCAAATAATTGACCTCGAAGGGGGCTATTTTGTAGCCCGATTTTATGAGAAGGAGGATTACAGGCATGCCCTCGAAGACGGTCCATGGATTATCCTTGGCCATTATCACTCAGTCACCAAATGGAAACCTAACTTCCACCCTCTACGGGAAAAGATCTCTTCTACTATGGTATGGATTCGTTTCCTAATGGTATCTCTTGAATTATTCGAAAAAGAAACTATTATGGATCTGGGCAAAGGTAGATCTCACTACACTCAAGGCAACCAGAGATCGTTTTGCAATGGATTTGAATAAACCTCTTGTACTTATGTTGGATGTGGATGCAATGCAATCCAACTTGGAATACGAAGGTTTACATGAAATATGTTTTGAATAAGGCAGATTTGGCCACCAGAGCAGGAATTATCTAGTCAAGGCGACGACTAAAATTCCGACTACGAAGAAGGAGCCAAATGGGAAACAAATACGAGCACAGATAACCCATACGGTCCGTGGATGATGCCCAAACCACCTAGACATAATTATAATAGATCTTCTACTGGATGGTATTTCAATCAGACACATCAACCATCGCCGGGGACTGGTAGGACTGAGCAAAGGGGTGAGTCTTTTTGCTGGAATTCAAACCAGAGGTTGACAATGGGCGGGAAAGAAATTCCAGTGGGAGGTAACTATAACCCACAGGGTCAGGCCAAGAATGGGTCTTACTTTTTGGCCCTAGCACAAATAGATCAAAATCAAAGCCCACATCAGGATTTCTTCGATCTTCAGGGTAAGCTTAATGATATCCAGCATGAAATATAATTTCGTGTTGGATCAAAAGCACAACCCTTTACATATAGGCCCAAAACAAAAAAATCAAAAAACTTTAGTGGACAGAACACTCCTATAAATGTTTTCAGCTAGATGAGAGGTGATCCCGACCATTTTTCAAGCCTGGCCCAAGTCTACAACACTCCCCCGTCAAGAGTTTCCATTTTACAAGTTTACAAATTTTCTAACTACATAGTTACATTTTGGTAAACAAAAATTAAGAAAAAGAGCAGTAGAGTTGTTTAACGTCACCTTTGGTGCTCTTTTCCTTTGATGCCCTGACTCTTGTTTAACCTTAATCTTATCCATAGTATTTATGCAACACAACTTCCCGTAGGTATGTACTTTGCTTCTGCAGTAGAGGTTGACACGGTAGTATGCTTCTTACTGAACCAGGAGACCAATCTTGCACCAATGAATTGACATGATCCACTTGTGCTTTTCCTGTCAACTCTACAACCTACAAAGTTTCCATATGAAAATCCTATCAGTGTAAAATCTGATTCCCTAGGATACCATACACCAAGGTTTGAAGTTCCTTTGAGATATCTCAGGATTCTCTTTACTGTACTGTAGTGAGATTCCTTGGGATCAAATTGATACCTTGCACAAAAACAGACTGCATATTGAATGTTTGATCTGTTTGCAGTAAGGTATGACAATGACCTTATTACTCCTCTATACATGGTTTGATTTATCTTCTTTCCATGTTCATCTTTATCTATCTTAACTTATGTGTTAATGGGAGTTTTAATATGACTAGCACTTTCTAAGCCATACTTTTTTATTGTGTTCTTTAAGTATTTGGATTGATTTAAAAAGATTCCACTTTCTAATTGCTGTACCTGAAGTCCTAGGAAATATTTTTGTTCTTCCATTAAACTCATCTGAAATTTAGATTTCATTAGTTCTGCAAAACATTCACAATGTTTATCATTAGTGCAACCAAAAATAATATCATCAACATAGATTTGTACTAATAATATATATTCCTTATATTATTTGAGGAATAGAGTGGTATCTATCTTACCTCTTTCAAATTTGTTTTCACATAGAAATATTGAGAGGGTTTCATACCATGCCATAGGTGGTTGTTTTAATCCATGTAATGCTTTGTCTAACCTATATACATATTTTGGATATTCAGAGTCTTCAAAGCCATGAGGTTGCGTGATTTAAGGAAAACCATTTTGTAAATTTAATATTTTTTCCAAAAATAAATGCATTAAAGCAATATTGTTTCTAGTGTGCTTCCACGTGTGCAGCAAGCAGTAGAGCAATAATGCTAGTCTGCATTTTACACAAATAATGCTAGTCTGCTTTCTACATGTGCAGTAGAGCAGTAAAACATTTTGGCCATGTTTATTATTTTAAATCAAGTATACCAAATTCTCCAAGAAATTGAATAAACTTGCTCTCATCGAGAGGCTTTGTAAAAATGTCTGCAATTTGTCTTTCTATTGGAATATACTCCAATTTAATATGACCTTTTTGCACATGATCTTTGATAAAGTGATATCTGACATCAATATGCTTGGTTCTTGAATGAAAAACTGGATTTTTTGAAATAGCCATTGTAGACGTTTTGTCACAAAATATAGAGGTTTCAGAGAATATCATACCATAGTCTCTAAGCTATGATCTCATCCATAATATTTGTACAGCACAGCTTCCTGCAGGTATGTACTCTACTTCTATAGTAGAGGTTGACACGGTAGTCTCCTTCTTACTGAACCAGGAGATCAATCTTGCACCAATGAATTGACATGATTCACTTGTGCTTTTCCTGTCAACTCTACAACTAGTAAAGTCTGTATCTGAAAACCCTATCAGTGTAAAATCGGATTCCCCAGGATACCATACACCAAGGATTGGAGTTTCTTTTAGATATCTCAGGATTCTCTTTACTGTAGTGTAGTGAGATTCCTTAGGATCAGATTGATACCTTGTACAGACACAGACTGCATATTGAATATCTGGTCTGCTTGTAATAAGGTGTAACAATGACCCTATTACTCCTCTATACATGGTTTGATTTATCTTCTTTCCATGTTTATCTTTATCTATCTTAATTGATGTGCTCATGGGAGTTTTCGTATGACTTGCTTTAATCCATATAATGCTTTATCGAACCTATATATATACCTTGGATATTCAGAGTCTTCAAAGCCAGGAGGTTGTTCAACATAAACTTCCTCTTGCACCTTTCCATTTAGAAATATACTTTTGACATCCATTTGATAGATTTTAAATCCTTAATATGCAGCATATGAAAGGAACATTCTTATGGCTTCTAATCTTGCTACAGGGGCAAAGGTTTCATCAAAATCAATTCCTTCTTCTTGTGAGGGTCCCTTAACAACTAATCTAGTTTTGTTTATGATTACTATTCCATTTTCATCAGATTTGTTTCTAAATAGCCATTTGTAGCCTATAACTGGATATGCAGCATTAAATTCTTAATATGCAGCATATGAAAGGAACACTCTTATGGCTTCTAATCTTGCTACAGGGGCAAAGGTTTCATCAAAATCAATTCCTTCTTCTTGTGAGTGTCCCTTAACAACTAATCTAGCTTTGTTTATGATTACTATTCCATTTTCATCAGATTTGTTTCCAAATAGCCATTTGTAGCCTATAACTGGATAGTTCTTGGGTCTTGGTGTTAGATACCATACCTTATTTCTTTGGAACTCATTTAGTTCTTCTTGCATTGTATCTACCCAGTTTGGATCATTTAGGGCTTCACTTATTATCTTAGGTTCTATTTCTGATATAAAGCATGTAGACAGACATTCACCACTTGTTGCCCTTCTAGTCTGCACAGGTGCATCCTTATCTCCAATGATGTCATCGTGTGTATGTGTCTTGATATATCTTCTTTTATCTTGTTCATTAGTTTCTAATTTTTGTTAAGTTTGTTCTTTAGTCTCTGCTGCATTGTCATTGTGTGCAGACGACTCTTCCTTGTCTGCAGTTTCAATGAACTCTTCTGCAGCCTGTTCATTACATGCATATTCCTCATCAAATATATTTGCATCTCTTATGAATGTTTCTAATTCATCAAATGATACGTGAACTGACTCCTCAACTATTTGTGTTCCTTTATTGTATACTCTAAAGGCTTTGCTATTTGTAGAATATCCTAAGAATGTTTCCTCATCTGTCTTAGGATCAAATTTCTACAGATAGCTTTTATCATTATTGTGTATATAACATATGCATCCAAAAGCATGAAAGTATTTGACACTTGGTGTCTTTCCTTTCCACAAGTGTATATTACATTCAAGGTGTACAATGCTTGACAAACTCAGAAACAAGGTTTGGTGGATGGTTTGTAACAAATCATGAATGAACATAGCAGTCTTTATAAAGTATGTGCAACATGTTAAGTCCTTATTTAAATCTAAGAGTGTTGTAAATACCTTTATAACTCTTGAGTTGAAACATATTGATTTATGTGGATCAATGAGAATCAAGAGTAGAGGCAGAAGCAGATTCATCCATGACATTATTGATGATTTTTCTAGGTTTACATGGGTAATATTCTTGAGTTCTTAAAGTGACTTTTGATGAATTCAAGACTTTTATTCTTAAAAGTGAAACAAAGTTGGAAAAAACCTTGTTTTTATATAAAAATTTGACCATGGAATAGAGTTTGACTATGCTTATTTCATTGATTAGTGCAGGTAACATGGGTTGATCACAACTTCTCATCTCCAAGGACTTGATAACAGAATGGAATAGTTGAACGAAAGAACCAGCCCCTTGAGGAGATGGCCAGGACCATGTTGATTGATTGTAAACTACCAAGAAATCTGGGTTGATGCATTCAATACTATTGCATATATTTTGAATAGGGCTTTAATGAGGCCTATCTTGAAAAGACACCCTACAAACTTTTATATAAATGAAAGCCTAGTACAACACATCTTAGGAAATTTGGTTGCAAATGCTATGTGTTCAAAAACGGCAAAGATGATTTAGGAAAATTCGATGCACAAAGTGATAAGGCACTGTTTATTGGTTATTCTTCACATAGCAAGGCTAATAAAGTTTATAATAAGAAAACTTTGGTAATAGAAGATTGCATACATGCCATTTTTTATGAAACTGGTAATTTGTCTCACACCTTGCACGATGAAGATTTCGAGATAGGTTTATCAATCGAACAACTTTAAACCTTTCAAGAAATAACTATTGAAGTTAAAGACAGAAGAGAAGGTCAAGGAAGATCCATAAGCAAAGAGATAATGACGAATACCAAGAACCTATCACTGCATGTCGTAGACAGTCTGAAATGAAGAACACTAAAAAAAAGTCAACGGGGTCAGTCCCAACATACTCCGAAAGAATTTCCAAAAAAATGAAAAAAGAAGAGTTCTCATCTTCCAAACTAGAACATTGGATACCACACAATGGAGTACATAACGAAGCATCATCATCACAAAATCATGAAAATGTTTGCGCTTTCTTTGTCTTTCTTTCTACTATTGAACCTAGTGAAATTGATTGTACATTGAAAGATCCAGATTGGGTCTTAGCAATGCAACAAGAACTTCATCAGTTTGAAAAAAAAAAAAAAAATCAGGTCTAGCATTTAGTTCCAAGACCTATAGATTACCCAGTGATAGGTACAAAGTATCGATTGTTTAATATTGATCAACACCTTTACACACATATTAACTTAGGGGAGGATCTATATCGACATATAAAAGCTTTCCAAAATGACACCATACAAATAGCCAAATGACTATGCTTAAAATCCTATATGTCAAAAAAGGAGAAAACTACATAAAGCAATAGCATAACACCACCAGCATCATGTTACATCACAAGAAGGCAGGAAAATACAGCATCTAAATCATAGATTTCTCTTGGTTCATTATAAGCATATCATTACCCCTAACCTTTTTATCTTATCACTCAGCAAAACAGCATAGTTATCAGCAAATCTTACCAAACATTCCGATAGCACAGTCATGACAGGTTTAATCCATCTAAATATAGCATCATTTCTTAGCCTCTAGATCTAATAAAGCAAAGCATAAAAAAGAACCCTTGCAAGCTTCTTCTTAAAACAACACCCCTTTAGTTGCTGAGCCATTTGCTATTATCCATACACAAAGTAACATGAACCATTTCTTCACACCTAGTAGCCCGCTCATAGAGCATTCAGTGGGGTATAGACATTATGAGGCCATATTCGAGCTCAAAATTTTATAATTATATTTTGCTAATGGTTGACTATGTCTAAAAATGGGTAAAAGCTATTCCAACAAGAACGGATGATGCAAAAGTCAAATTTGTGAGAAATTATATTTTTAAAAGATTTGGCATACGCAAGGCTACTATTAGTGATATGGGAACCTACTTTTACTATGAATTTATGGACATTCTTTTAAATTATCCAGTATAAAATTTCCACAACTTATCATCCACAGACGAGCTGACAAGCTGAAGTCTCCAACCGAAAGATTAAAAATATTTTGGAGAAAATACTCAATCCCAAAAGAAAAGATTGGAGCGATAAATTAAATGATGGTCTATGGTCATACCGTACAACGTATAAAACTCCAATAGGGAAATCTCCCTATAGATTTGTTTATGACAAAGCATGTCACCTACCTCTTGAAATTGAACATAGGCTTGGTGGGCCAAAAACGAGACGAATCTGAAATATGATGATTATGCAAAAAAAGGAAACTCCAACTATCTGAGCTGAATGAATTACGTCATGACGTATATCAAAATCAGTGTTTTATAAAGAGAAATTCAATAAGCTTCATGACGCAAAAATTTCTAGGAATCATTTTGAAATGGACAATAAAGTTCTTATAACTCACGATTGAGATTATTTCCTAGGAAA
Source organism: Drosera capensis (assembly GCA_001925005.1). Classification (NCBI taxonomy): domain Eukaryota; kingdom Viridiplantae; phylum Streptophyta; class Magnoliopsida; order Caryophyllales; family Droseraceae; genus Drosera; species Drosera capensis. The sequence continues at coordinate 107,654 of LIEC01011465.1, read as the reverse complement.
TTAAGATCCAAGTGGGAAGGACTATTTGTTGTCAAGAAGGTTTATGGATATAAAAAAGTTGAAATTGAGAGTGAAGAAATTGGAAAAATCGTCAAAATTGGAAAAACAGTCTCACGATTGATTGTTTTATGCTATTTTCGTATATGCAAAAAATCAGTTTTGTGAACACTTGGCTTGAAAGGTTTTTGGACAATTTAACATGTCAAATCCTTCTCGATGAGTCAAGATTATGGAAAAATGACAAAGGAGAGGTCAAGCTTCCTCTTCAAATCCACTACTTCTGGATCGAGTACAGGAAGAGGAGGAAGAGGAGGAGGAGGAGCAACTTACCCCTTACCCATTAACTCGTGAGATACCACGAGTTAATCATTATCGTCATAGGAAGCTGGAGAACAGGGCGATGCTTTCGACACGAGGGTTTGATTTCAAGGATTTGAGGAGGATCGGGGGTGTGGAAAGATATGGAGAGGATATGGAAGACACTTGGATGAAAACGTTTCTCACCAAGTATTGGAAGTCATATTCCTGTCTCACTTTGGAGGTCCTTAGCATTATCAACCGCTCTTTCTAGAAGTTACCTCCAGAGGACCCTCCACCGGAGACTATCGTATTCCAGCTAGCATGTGTGCCTTGGTCCTTGACTATGCATGAGTTCTCCGCAACTTAAGACAGGACATGCCTGGTGACTTTAAGAGTGACCAGAACCCCTTCTGGGAATGACTCACCAGATAAAGGGTGTTTGAACCCAAGTATGCTAAGAGTACTCAATTCCGTAACCATGTTGTTAGTACGATGCATTGGTTTATTGCCAATACGATCTTAGGGATTGAGAAAAGCAACAGACCAGTTTTAGAGAGAGAGTTATGAATTCTACATTGTATTCTGTATGGTCTTAATTATCAATCTGTTAAGTCTCCTGTTTGCAAAGGAGCATTTATAGCACGTAGATTGATGTATCACGCTATGGCTTGATTACTCCACTGGTGGAGTATTTCAAGATTGATTTGAGTGAGATTGAGGCAGATTGACCTAGAGATCCTATTGATATCACTCTACTAAAGACTTCTTGATTTTGAAGGAGAAAAGATACTATTATCTCTGCTAGAGAGATATACATGAGGCTAAGAGACTTCTTCCACTTTCGATTAGACTATGAGAGATCCTAGGAATTGGGGATTACAGAGACTTTAGGCTGGAGAGCCTGCTCAGCCTAGAGCTGCTTCACCACCATATCCTCCAGCTACACATTAGGATGTTGAGATGCCTGACGCATCTGCTCTACTTGTTCATGAATGATACTACCAGTCACCTCCACCTCAGCACGACGATCTACCATCCAGCTCTCATTATGATTGGAGGGTTGCCATTTAGAGGTTAGAGGAGAGTCAGAGTGCAATAGTAGAGGAGCAGCGCCAGTGTGCTTTCTTTGACCAGTTCCAACAATGGAACCAGCCTCCACCACCACCGCCCATGTGATTTTCCACGTATTTCAGTCCTAGTTTTTCATGTCTCTGTGTTTAAGGACTTAGTTCAGATTAACTTGAGGGTGTGTGTCTATTTATGCATTTCATTTTCATTTCCAAGTCTAGTCTATTGAATCATTTACATTCCTACCTCGAGTCAATTAGTTAGTTTGAGTTTGTTATTTCTCATTTTCGGTGTTTGAGTCGATATACAAAATTTGTTTCATGTATTATATTCAGTTCACTTTTGTATTATTGTAGTCAATTTTCCTTCACATAAAAATTAAATAATTCAAGTTTTTTAATTTTTATTCAGAAAATTCCTCATATTTAATTAATGAAAAATTTAGATTGATTAATTGAAACTCAAGGAAAATTAGAAGGAAATTATTAAAATTATAAAAAGAAAAGAATCATCAAAGAAAAATATAAAGGAAAAATCATTAGAATTAGATCACGAATAATCAAATCCCATAAATTAAAATTCACCTTAATTAATTCATAAAATTAGAGTTAACTATTTTAAGACACATAAGACATTAACAAACTAAATAGAACCAACAAACCAACTTCAATTCATTCAATGAAGGAAAATTGTTAGTTTTTATTATTTAGGTTTATCACAATAAATAACTACTCACCATACATCTTATTTATTAAAAGAAATCTATTGATAGTATTTAATTTCTTCTATGCATCTATGCTTCTATGTACATGCTTTATCTTTCTTGTAGGCAGTTTCATGAATATTTATTTATATTGTGTGTGAGAGAGAACTATTCATTAATATTTATGCAATGCGAGTTTTGTTTAGACAGAAATATTATCACAATAGCAGAATCCCGATGTTTCATAACAAGGATGAGAAATTCATGTGGATAGAGTACAACGTTAGATGGAAGAAGAAAATGAGGACTCTATAGTGAACCTTAAACATCCACAGCTTCCACTACCTCCGTGTAGTTTCATTGCTCTTAATTCAAAGTTGCAACAAATAGAGGAGGAGCAGCGAAAAATCAAGGAAGCACTTGAGCGGATTGAAGAACAGGTTGAGCGATAGAATTATACGATCGGTGTCATCAAACAACAGTTGGAGTTTCAAGCTGCATCGGTGGATGATATGGTAAGGACGATCTATAACTGGTATATATCCCAAGGACATTTTCCATCTTATTTTTGAACTGAACAGGTATATCTTGTCCTTTGCACCTTTATTTCTATTTATATTGAGAACAATGTACACCTATAACTTGGGAGAGGGATTACTTAGTCTACTTTTTTTTTTTTGTATATAATTTGTTTTATAAAGAAAATAGTGTCTTGCGTATATAATTTGTTTTATAAAGAAAATCGAAAAATAATGAAAGAAACAAAAAATTGTGTTTTATTTCTAAATCAATGGTTTGAGCAAAGTAATATGATGATTTATGCCTTTATAATTGTTACACTAGTACATGTAGTTTCAATATATTATTTCTAAGGAAGTTATGACTCTTGCTAATACCGTTTTATTACATTTTTATGATATGACCCTTTCATGTGTAGATAACGCTTTAATGGTGACTCGAACCGTAAAGAGACATTTGAGTTTTTGAAAAAAACAAAACAAAAAAAGGTTTTTGTTTATAAAGCACCTTTCTTCCATGGTGACCCTTATGTTATTTTTGATTATTGGAGAATGTTCTAGAGCTACTCATCAATGAAAAAAATAAAATAAAGGAAAGGTAGAAGAAAAAGAAAAATTATCAAAGAAATTCAAAACAAGCAAAAAGTTTCGAGGGTACCATGTCCCTTACCTCGGTAATCAAAATTACCATCTACGGATAAAAGGGGTAACATGGTGTTCAATAAGATAAGCTTGGAAAAAAGAAAAAAAATACATATCTAGTAGGAAACTGATAGGAATGTGCAATTCCTCTACTTATATAGAAATTGATAAACAAAACATAGGAGTATTAGCCATGATATTGTTAGTGTGCTTAGGCTGAAAATTAAGTAGGTACCTGCAATATAGGTCAGATACGGGACAACAGACTGCCACAGATGAAGAGCATTATGTGGGCCATCAGATGTAAACTACTATAGAGGATTTCAACTAAGCAACTAAGACATGCATTGACAACAAAAGACCTGCAAATGCTTCAGGATCTAGGATTGAACTTGCACACGAGGACCAACACAACAATGTATGGATTACATCAAATCTGGGTACAGGCAACGTTGCAGCAGAGACTAGGTACAGACGAAGTCTCAACAGTACTGAGTGCATATTGAGGTGTAGCAGACTAGAATGCAACAGAGATGGTTACTGAGGTTGGGTCAGAGGTCTATGGTTTAGTCAAATCGAAGATTTGAGATTCAGAGTGTGACAGTACGAGGATATGAAAAATGTGAGCTGTCAACATTAGTTGAGGTTCACATTTGACTAGCTATCACATCAGATTCTGTACACAAGTCACGGGTTCATTCCCTCAGCCTATAAAAGGGATTGAAGAAGCTTAGTGAGCAAGAAAAATGAGTTTATAAGAAATACAGAAGTGTGAAAAAATAATCTAAGATTCAAAGCTACTCAAGTGAGCTGAATTGAGAAAGAATAAGAAGAGGGTTCATTAGTTTACACTGAAGAATAGAAGCTACAGTAGAGTCCAATGAAGGATCTGTGCAAGGATTTAGGTTTTTCGTCTTTTCACAAGTTAGCTAGCTTGTGAAAGGGTTTATCTTGTAAGGCATAAACAAAAAGATAGTGAACTCACCTCATGGATTGACTAAACTGGTCACCAAGGAAAGGCTGGACTAAGCTCTCGATTATTAGTTGATAATGAGTATCTGAACCAATATAAAACCTTGTTCTTTACCTACTTTCATTGTTGTGTACTTTTAGAACTGTTAGAAATTAATCACCACAGTAAAACAGAGACAAACTTACAGAGATTGAGTCTCTGCTGCAGACTATCATAGTAGTCTGCAAAGTACATTAGTGATTAAAACCAACAAATCCGCTGCATTGCATTGATAAAGTTTAATTCAACCTATTCACCTCCCCTCTCGATTGAACCTCTAGATCTAACAGAAACCTAGATCTCGTTTGAGACCTTGATGGCTGTGAGAATGACCCACATCAGACTCTTTTCTGACCGTAAGGAAGTAATAGGGAAGAATAATGAATTTTGAAAAATGGTTTATCTTGCTACATCTCAGGAATATCTTCTAGGTGTGAAGGACCATGAGGAGGGATGATTTGAGGGGTGGGTAATTTATGTATGTGAATAGAGATAAAGGGCAACTTTGTGATGAAAGTTCCTTCGATATATGTTTAGTGTAACTAATTTTTTGCATTCTCACTATGTTAAAGCTCGAGCTATGGGAGTTTTCAAGTTTCGTTTGTTTTTCAGTTTTAATTTGAATCTTTGTTTTATTTTTAGCTTTTCCTAGGATAAACAAAGGTTTTGCATGGAGGAGTTTGATTCAAAATGATGATTTAATGCGTTGATCACTTGTGTATGCGTTGGTGATCGTTTGGTGATATTTTGATGTCAAATGGATGTTTTTTCAGAGCAATAATGACCAAGCCTGACCCATGAAACAATCATTATAGACTATAGAGATCATCCCTTGAGGTCAAACCAGTGTAACAATCTTTACACTTAAGTTTAACGGCCATTATGGCTCAGCATCGTGATTTTTGGAAATTCAAAACTGTGTAACGGTCGTGACAGGTCAAAAGCCAGAATCTATTTATTTTATTCAAATTTCAAATTGGTTTCTAGGTTTTCTATAATTGTATTCTATTCATTAAATAGAGAGTTTTTGGTCATTTTCCAGAGGTTCGTTAATTCCAAAAAATGTTAGGTTATTATTCTTAGATTTCCTTGCTTCTAGAGATTGGATCAAGGTATAGGGCTTCGGATCTCATTGTTTTGTTGTTAGATCTTCCTATTCAGCATTGTATTGCTCTTCTTTCTCTGTTTAACTTCAGGTTATGGTTGTGATGATGCATCTTGATATGATTTGTGTGATGATTATCATGATCTTGAGTGAGTAGTCGCTTTGTAGGGAAAGGTTAATTAAACTCTTGCTATATTGGATCATGAGATGAAGTAGATTACCTAAACCAGTTTCATATATGTTGATTGATGTATGAAATCTGACCTTGATCAATGATATGTTATGAAATAAATTAGTTTGACCGTCAATTGATATTGGAGCCTAACTATTAATCACACTAAGTGATTAAGTTGGTAGCAAATGACGTTCATGATTTAAGCTCATTGTCATGATTTTATGATCGATGGCATGCAATTATGATAGTTTAAGCTCATTGCTATTAATATTCATATTTGGTGAATTCTCTTGCTTTGAATCAATTTATTTATTTTTAGCATATGCGAGCTCATCGATATATTAGAGATGATTATATTAGATTAATTATACAAACTCATTGGTAATTAATATTCCAGCGAATGTAGTATTTTATGCTCAAAGGTATTGCAATCAAACCTTTCTAAAATGATAAAAGTAGATGATATTAATCCATGATTGATCCTAAAAATTAAAACGTAGTTAACAACCTCCTTATATTTTTATCATATAAAGAAATACCTTAGTTCATATTCTCTACAAGTTTAGATTGCAATTATTTAATCTCGGCTATTCAATTAGTTTAATTAGTAAAAAGCAAACCCCTCCATCTCCCCAAAAGTTACTACTTTTCACTAAGTTGGTAGGGTCGTTTCGTGATCATTATAAATCTAAATATTATACCAATCGTCCTTGTGGGTTCGATCTTTGCTTTCAATACATCTAGAGTGTGAGTAATCGTACAATTATTCTAATTTGAACATTTTACGACAGACGTGTCAAGCATTAAACAAAGTGTTGTGAATGAGGATTCCTCTTTCTTATGGCATCGGAGTTTTGGAAATATCTCCATTGAGCGTATCAAAAGATTAGTAAATGACGGAGTACTTAGTACTTTGGATTTTTTGTATGATGACACTTGTGAGGATTGCATTAAGGGCAAGCAGATCAACAAATCAAAGACAGGTGTCAAGCGATGTATAGATATATTAGAGATCATACATACATATATATATATGTTGTCGAGACATGGACTAGCATAGCCAAAAGTACTTCATCTCATTTATAGATGATTACTCACGTTATATTTATCTCTATTGCTTCAAAATAAAATAATGAAGCACTAGATGCCTTCAAGGTATTTAAAAGTGAAGTAGAGAAACAATGTGGAAAGCAAATCACGTTCATGAGATCAGATAGAGGTGGAGAGTAATATGATAGATGCACTGAAGGTGGACAAGCACCTGGTCCATTTGCAAAGTTTCTTCAAGATCATGGGATTGCTGTCTAATATACTATGCTTGGGTCTCCTGATCAAAATGGTGTAGCTGAAAGAGGAAACCAGACCTTATTGGATATGGTGCGGAGTATGCTTAGTTGTTCAAAGCTTCCTAAATTTTTGTGGGCTAAAGCACTAAAAACAGCTATGTACATATTAAATCGAGTTCCAACCAAGGCTATTTCTAAAACATCATTTGAGGTATTTAAAGGTAGAAAATCGAGTTTACGACATGTTCATATTTGGGGATGCTCGTATGAAATGAGAATTTATAATCCATAAGAAAAGAATTTATAATTCATAAGTGGCTATTTTATAGGATATGGTGAAAAGTCCAAGGGCTATAGATTCTACTGTGGAATTTAAAATTGCTAAGTTTCTTGAGAATGACTTGATTAGTAGGAGTGAACGATCATGGGATCCAATTTCAAAGAACGATCATATAGATGCTCCATCGACATCAAGCACTAGATTGGTTGTTGTTCATAACACCCCTTTAGATCCAGTGGTTGTTGAAAAACAAATCAATGAGATTCCAAAACTTCTAATGATTATATAGTAGATCCAAATGTTCAAGAGTTACCTGAAACTGTTGAGCAGCCAGTTGCTTAAGGTGTTCAGCAAGAGATATTGATGCAATATTAAGAAGATCTTTTAGATTCAAGAAATCAACAATTCTTAAGGATTATGTTGTGTATCTCAAGAGTGCGACTATGATATTACAGCTGAGAATAATCCTGAAACGTTTTCTCAAGCCTTGAGTTGCAATGATTCTGCTTTATAGTATAATGCCATGAAGGATGAGATGAATTCCATGGCATCGAATGAAGTTTGGGATTTGATTGAGTTGCCTCATGCTGCTAAAGCCATTGGTTTTAAATGGGTCTTTAAAACTAAGAAAGACTCATTTGCCAATATTGAGAGAAATAAAGCCAAACTTATAGCCAAAAGATTCACTCAAAAGGAAGAAAGCGATTATAACTAGACATTTGCTCCCGTCTCCATAAAAGATTCTATAAGGTTTGAGTTTCAACCTAGAGGGGGAGGGGGGTGAATAGGTTGTTTAAGATTTTATTAATCTTTTCTGCGGAATAATGATATTGTGCAGAGTAGTATTGAGTGCAGACTAATTAGGTAGTCTGCAGATGATACTTTCTGGTCTGTACTTGAGATTTGCAACTCCTTGAGTCTTTATCTCGAGTTAGGCTGTGATAATTTATTGAAAGCAATTCTAAGTATCAGTATAAAGAAAGCAGTAAGTGGACACAATATTTATACTGGTTCAGACACTCGATATCAAATGATGATTGAGATCTTACTCCAGTCTTCCCTTGATGACTAGTGTAGTCAATCCAAGAGGTGAGTATCACTATCTCCTTGTTTTTGTTTACAAGAAACTTTCCTTTTACAAGTTATCAAACTCGTATGAAAAGCGAAGAACCTAGAGACTTTGCACAGATCCGAACTCTGGACTCTGCTGCAAGATTTTGTTCTTTTGCAGACTAGTGACACTGTCGATTGTATCTTCACGACTTGGCTTTCTTGAGTAATCTTTTTGTTACTTGATTACTTTGTACTCTTTTGCTTTTGAATCAACGTTCAACAACATCACACCTCAATAAGCCTCGTCGGTACCCTTTTAAAGGCTTAAGGAACGAACCCTTTTTCCAACGCACTATTCCTGGCAGTCCACTCATGTTCCCCATTATCTCGTTTCTGATGTTGGCAGACCACTTATGTCTCCACTATCTCGTTTCTGATGATGGTGGTCCACTGACTATATAATTAGTACCGTTGATACTTTAACTTGAATCTTCACTTGACTGACTTCAACCCTCTGACCCCACACCGACAATCATCTCTACTGCAATTCAGATTGCACAAAGTCTCTGTTGCAACATCTCATCTACACACAGTCTCTGTTGCATCATCTTGTCTGCACAGTCTCTGATTCAGTTTATGTCTTGCCGTGTTGGTCCTAGTCTACAACCTCAGTCCTTTGTTGTGAAACCTTCATGTTCTTTCGTTGCTTGTCAATATACTAGTTGTTCATCGAAAGTTTTCGTAGTAGTATGCATCTGGTGGTCTGCACTATGCCTCTGCATCTGCAACCATCTGCACTCTTGCATCTAACCTAGACTGCAACTACCTACCTGACTTCTAGCCTGAACATCCTAACTATATTACAATTAATACATTTAAGTTTTGTTACATCAATTTCTATACAAACGAAGGGATTACACATTCCTATCAATCTCCCCCTAAATTGATGCTAACAAAAACTTCTATGTAATACAATAAGCTTTCTTGAGTCATACAGAGTTTGTACATTTTTGAATTAAAAAAAATGAGATTTGGAAAAGGAACATTGAGATTTAGATTTATTCTTACCTTTGATGTTCTTTCCCTCGTCTGCGTTGATATCGTCTTTCCTCCTCGGATTCCCTGCTGCATTTCCTATGTCTGTCTTCTTCGTGATGTCTTTGTCTCTTAGGATCCCTTCCTTGTTCTCCAGAGTTCTTTTTCTTTGCTTCAGAGGGGGTTTCTCCTTCTCCCCCTGAGTTGCAGAGGGGTTTGTTGCTTGTCTCCATCAGATCTCTGCTGCTCTTCAGAAGGTTTCTCCCCTTTTTGTTAGCACTCAATGCAGAGGTGAGGTTTTCAAGAGCCACCCTGACCCCCTTGAGTTCAGAGTGAATGCGTTTCTGGACTACTTGGAGCTTGGTCTCGAGAAGGCCAAACTTGATGTCATTGATTCTCATGTGCTCATCAATGTTCTTTTGTGTAGTCTGCATGGTGTCATTGAGCTTGCGAAGTGCTGTAGACTGTTGCTCCTTGAATCTTCTGAAGTTGGAGAAGTGTGTTCGTTGAGTGTGAAGATGCACTCATCGATTTTGCTTCATCTGATCAATGACTCCTATTGTTAGATTACTGAGAGTCTCGCCACAGTTAGCAAATGTTGATTTTTTGAGTTCTTTCTCTGCTGCAATGTCTTCTACAATTGGCTCAAGGGCTTCGAGGAGATCATGGAAGGCATCTCTGATCCATGAGTGCATTCCATAAATCTCTTGATCCAGCTGACGTAGTCGGTATTGTCTTGTGTCTTCTGAGGTTGAAGAGGGAACTCTTTGACCTTGCTCATATGGTTGGACAGATAGGAATTCAACTTCAGGGTCTTCAAAGACTTTCTTGAGGTCTTTAATTGATGTTGGAGTCATTATAGGCTCCAGAGCTGCAGAGAGTACATGTGGTTCCATTTGAGCTAAACCAAAAACAGATGGTGGAGTAAAGACTATGTGTTCAATGTCTCTAGATGGAGTTGCTTGATGTGGCGCTGCTGCAACCATAGTGGTTTCATCTGTAACAGTTGTCTCGTCTGCAGGGGTACTTGTCTTGTCTGCATGTATTGAGACTTGAACGGATGTAACCTCATCTGCAAGTGTATCTTCTGCTACAAGAGCGATGATCAATGGAGTTTCTACAATAGATTCTTCAGTTGGGGACTTTGAGTGACCTGCTTCTCCTGTTTGAAGTGGAAATGGTTCGGCTGGAGTGATGGCTGGAGAGGCATTTCCCTTAACAGCAGTTGTCTTGTCTGCAATAACCTCGTCTATAGCCTCCTCTACAACAGATTCAGGTCTTTCCACATTACTCTGCTGTATTTGGACTCCTTCAGCAGCTACTTGATCTATGATATCATCTTCATCATCATGAGGGTCTTATGGAGGTGGATCTCCTTGATGATCATCTCCATTGTCCCCTGCTGGTTGATCTTCTCCCAGATCAGGTCGAGAAAGGTATTCATAGACCTTCTCAGTGGCAGATTTGATGTGTTTCTCAAGGTTTTTCTTGAGTTCTGCTTCAATTTCTGGAGTATTGACAAACTCTATGTGCCTTGGGAGAGCATGTCTGAGCCTTTTTGTCTTCAACGTGGAGTCCTTGAACTCGAGTGTTCCACTGAACAGGAAGTGAGGCTCTTTAGGTCTCGTTGATCTGCTAACTTCCTTCTTTTAGAGTTTAATTAGCTGATGAATCTCCCCTTCAGTCATTCCAGTTATGTCACCGATCAGCGTTTGAGATTGGTCTGGATTGATCTGGTACAGAGTTTTGGGTCTTTGAGGAATTAACTTTGGTCTAGCAGACCGTGTAATTCTTCTTGTAGTCCTTGTTGGCTGATCTTGACTCGGTATGGATGTTGATGTTGTTCTTGGCCTCTTGAATGGTAGATTGTGTTGTGACATAAACTCCTGAATTAGTTTGTCACTTTCAATCTTCTTCTGCATCTTGGCTCGAGTCCTGTCTGCAAGCAGCTGAGAATCTATAACTTTCTGCTGCAGTAGGTTTGCCTCGACTGCTTTGACCGTCTTCATGACTGATTCAATGATCTTTTCAGGAGAGGGTCTTTCTTGAGTTGGTGGTGTTGTAGTCCATATAGCAGTGGCAGTGGTAGGTTGGTCATCTGCAATTTGTGAAGTCTTCATTCTACTGCCTAAGAATGGAACAATTGTTGTTGTGGTTGTTGGTTCTGCTGATAGTGAGAGTTGGTGCAGTAGAGTCCATTGAGATTGGCTCCATCTGAAGAGCTGACATCTTGGCCTCGATCTCCCTTATTTCATCATGAGAGTAGCCTTCTGCAATAAGCCTTTGTCTGAATTCTGCTCGAGGTCCTTCCCTTATCTCCTGAAAGCTTACTTGTGCTTCCAAGATTAGACTCTTCAAATCATCACTTGCTCCGGCCTTGAGGAATTGAATTGCTATATTTGCGTCATGAAGGGCTGCAATCTCTGGTTCTTTTAGTGGTATTCTTGATAAAGAGGGCTCAGCTATCATCCTGGTCTGCAGTGCTGCAGACTGATCAATGACTTCCTCAGTCTGCACTATTGCAGACTGGGATTCTTCTTCATTGATTTTGATTTGTTCTACAGCCGGTCTATCGGATATTGTTTCCTCATTCGAGGTATGTACAATGAGTTTCCTCCTTGCAGTCTTTGGTTTTGTCAGCATCTGTTGGGCTGGCTTCTTCTTGGTCTGCTTCTTTGCAGATTGAGTCTGTGCTGCAGTAGTTTGCACTACTGTGGTAGTCTGCTTTGCCTTGTGTTAGGTCTTTACTTCCAAAGTCTTGGGTGGCTGGACTGTAGGCTTCTTTGTCAGTCCTGAGGGTGCTTTTCCTATCTTTTTGACGTTGATTTGTTTGGATAGGTTCCATGGCCTTCCTTCTTTTTCTGAGAGGTTCATCTTCTGTTTGAGAAGGATATTGATTATTCTTCCGAACAGTGGTAGTCTTACTCTCACCGATCTTGCTAGTTGATACATGAGTAAACTGGCCCAGTTTACTCTTGTTTTTGTAAGGATGGCACACATAATCTCCTGTTGATCGGAGGTTATTTGGTCCTTGCTGAATTCTCTGGAGAGAATGGCTTTCTTCACGATGTCGGCAAGCAATTTGTGCTCTTTGGATAAGAATCTTTTCATGGTCCTTATTCCCTCATTCCATTTGTCTTGACTTAGCATGGCTTGTCGTCCCAGCTCGACGACTTCAGATGGAATGATCCTTGTATCTTCATTTGGGAGATTGAAGCATTGTGCAAGGTCATCAGGGTTCACCTGAATGGTTATTCCTCTTGTAGTAGAGGTGTGAGTGATTTGCTGCAGATTGTGTGCAACTTGTGCCTTCTTGATAAAGTCCCGAACTTCATCGTCATATATTGTGTTTGTTCGCTCACACAGAGGCTTGAGTCCAGCCTCTTCGATCAGGTCTGCTATATCTCTGACTTCTTCTTGCTCATCTTGGATTGAATTGAAGTCAAACACCACACCTGTTTGAATTTCAATTCTTCTTGAAGGACTCCTTTGAGATTCAAAGGATTTCTGGCTTTTCTTTGATGACCTGGATGGTATGTTGGCCATTGTAAAATGATTTGAAAGAATTGCGATGTTTTTGGAAATCGAATTGAAGTGATTTGAAAGAAATTGGGGTTTCGGCTTTGTGCAGTAGAGCGCTCGAGAGTTTATAGAGAGAGAGAGTTTAAGCGTTTGTTAGAGAGAGAGATTAGAGAGTAAAGTGATTTTTTGATTAGAGATCTACAGTATTTATACTTGTTTGAGAAATATAACCGTTGTCAGTGCTTTTTCTAGCCGTTGCACAGTAATAGTTATTTAATTGACTGTTATGCGTTATTTTAGGAAAGCAGTTATTTAACGTTTAAAACTGATTTTGTTTCCTAAAATAGATGCAGTAGAGCACTATTGATTCTAGTCTGCACTCCACTTATTGACTGAGCAGTGGTGTAGTAGAGCTAGTCTGCATTTTTGTGAGTGATGCTGGTCTGCATTTTTTATGAGCGATGTTAGGCTGTATTCTACACATGCAGTAGAGCAGAGAAGCAGTTTTGGCCAATTTTATTGTTGTAAATCAAGTATACCCAATTCTCCTCGAAATTGAACGAACTTGTTTTCATCAAGAGGTTTTGTAAAAATATCTGCAATTTATTTTTCTGTTGGAATGTATTCCAATTTAATATGACCTTTCTGCACATGATCCCTGATAAAATGATATCTAACATCAATGAGCTTGGTTCTTGAGTGAAAGACTGGATTTTTTGAAATAGCCATTGTAGACGTATAATCACAAAATATAGAGGTTTTAGAGAGAGTTGTACCGTAGTCTGCAAGTTGTGACCTCATCCATAATATTTCTGCAGTACAGCTTCCAGTAGGAATATATTCTGCCTCTGCAGTGGAAGTAGACACAGTAGTCTGCTTCTTGCTGAACCATGATATTAATCTTGCTCCAATGAATTGACATTATCCACTGTGCTTTTTCTGTCAATTGTACATCCTACAAAGTCTGCATCTGAATAGCCTATTAGTGTAAAATCTAAATCCTTATGATACCATACACCAAGGTTTGAAGTTCCTTTGAGATATCTTAATATTCTCTTTACTGCAGTGTAGTGAGATTCCTTAGGATCAGATTGATATCTTGCACAGATATATACTGCATATTGAATGTCAGGTCTGCTTGCAGTAAGGTATAACAGTGATCCAATTATACCTCTATACATTGTTTGATTTATTTTCTTTTCTGGTTGATCCTTTTCTATTTTTATTGATGTGCTCATTGGGGTCTTCATATGACTAGCATTATCAAATCCATACTTTTTGATAGTGTTCCTTAAGTATTTGGATTGATTTAAGAAAATTCCCTTTTTTGGCTGTTGTACTTGGAGTCCTAGAAAATATTTTAGTTCTCCCATTAAGCTCATTTGAAATTTTGATTTCATTAGTTCTGCAAATCTTTCACAAAGCTTATCATTAGTGCAGCCAAATATAATATCATTTATATATATTTGTACTAACAAAATGTGTTCCTTATATTTCTTTAAGAACAGGGTGGTATCAACCTTACCTCTTTCAAAGTTATTTTCATAGAGAAAAGTTGATAGAGTTTCATACCATGCCCTAGGTGCTTGTTTTAACCCATATAATGCCTTATCTAACCTATATACATGATTTGGATATTCATAATCTTCAAAGCCAGGAGGTTGTTCGACATAAACTTCCTCTTGTAGCTTTCCATTCAGAAATGCACTTTTTATATCCATCTGATAGATTTTAAATCCTTGGTATACTGCATAGGCAAGGAACATTCTTATGGCTTCTAATCTTGCTACTGGTGCAAAGGTTTCATCAAAATCAATTCCTTCTTCTTGTGAGTATCCCTTTGCAATTAATCTAGCCTTATTTCTGATGACTGTACCATTTTCGTCAGACTTGTTTATAAACACCAATTTGCATCCTACAACAGGATAGTTTTTAGGTCTTGGTGTGAGATACTATACCTCATTTTTTTTGAACTCATTTAGTTCTTCTTGCATTGTATCCACCCAGTTTGGATCATTTAGAGCTTCATTTATTACCTTAAGTTCTATTTCAGATATGAAACAGCTAGCCAGGCATTCTGCATTTGTTGTTCTCCTAGTCTACACAGTTGCATTCTTATCTCCTATAATATCATCCTGTGTATGTGCCTTAATCCATCTTTCTTTGTCTTGTTCATATGATTCTAATTGTTGTTGAGGTTGTTCTTCTGCCTCTACTTTCGTGTTATCATGTGCAGACGACTCTTCCTTATCTGCAGTGTTAATGATTTCTTCTGCAGTCTGTTCATTGCATGCACATTCTTCATCAAATACATTAGCATCTCTTGGGAATGTTTCTTTTTCATCAAATGATACATGAACTGATTCCTCAACAAGCTCAGTTTTCCTATTGTATATCCTAAATGCTTTGCTGTTTGTTGAGTATCCTAAGAAGGTTGCCTCATCTGCCTTAGGATCAAATTTCTGTAAATAGTTTTTATTATTGTTATGTATATAGAATATACATCCAAAGGCATGAAAGTATTTAACACTTGGTGTTTTTCCTTTCCACAGTTCATATGAGGTTTTCTTATAAAGCTTGTGAATTGTGCACTTATTTTGGATATAGCATTGAGAAGTTTCACTTTTTCATTAGCTTCTTTCAGTTTTTCTTGAGCGTTGATTAGACTATTTTTAGTCTCTTCATTTGCATTGCATTTCTCCCTGAGAGTTGCAATTTGCTTAAGATTTTCCTTATTTTCTTTTAGAACAGAAATGAAGCTTTCAGAGGTTTCTTGAAGTGCCTCCTTCAATTCCTCTGTAGTAACTTCTGAGTCAGAAAGATCAAATACTTTTTGTTCTTCTTCTTTTGCCATGAGGCATAGCTGAGCATTTGACATGATATCTTCATCATTAGAGTCTGTATCGCTCCATGTCTTTACTGCATATGCCTTGCTTCTTTCCTTCTTCCCAGGGGTGACTTAGTTGTGGTCCTTTTTAAACCTTGGTGCAAACGAGTCTTGAGTTGGTCGTCTGCACTGAGCAGCAAAGTGACCTGGTTTGCCATAGTTGTAGCAGACTTCCTTGTCTACATCTTTGGTTTTTGAGGGAAAGTTCTTTTTGAAGGTTTTCTTTTTGAAAAGCTTTTTGAACTTCTTCCCCATTAGTGCCAGTTCTTCTGATAGATCTTCTTCACTTGCGGATGAGGTGTCACTGTTCTCCTCTTCTGCCATGGATTTCAAAACTCTTTCTTGAGCTTTGAAGGCTAAGGTTTTCTTTCTTAGATATCAATATGCTTCTTCTGCTCAACTTCAAGATTATAGGTGTGCAGAATACCATAAAGAGTAGCCAGGGATATCTTTGTTAGATCTCTGGATTCTCTTATTGCAGTTGTCTTTGTGTTCCAGATTTCTCCAAGAGATCTTACAAACTTGAGATTGACTTCCTTATTTTCGAAAGTCTTTCCCAAAGTTTTGAGATTGTTGATGAGAATGTTGAACCTTTCAAAGTTGTCAAATATTCATCAGACCTCATTGAGACCAGCTCGTATTGTTGTATCAGTACATCCTTCTTGTTCTCTTTGATCTCATTGGTTCCTTCGTTTCTTAGCATTAGAGCTTCCCATGCTTTATTTGCTGTCTTGGTATGAACCACAATCTCGAACATGTTGTGATCTAGAGATTTGAAGATTTGATTTAGAGCTTTTCTCCCAACCATCTCTAGATCCCAGTCTTCTCTGGTCCAGAGAGACTTTGGCCGTTGTACTTCTTTTGATGAGTCCTTTGGATCTGGCATTATTGGAACATTTGGTCCATCCAGGACAATATCTTGCATCCTCTCATCAATGGAGTTGAGATGTGCAAGTATTCTCAGCTTCCAGTGGTTGAACTTGTCGAAGAAGCAAGTTGGGGGTTCTCCACTGTTTGGACATTTAGGAAATTTTGGTGGTGCCATAATAATCTTCACACAAGTAAACTGTTAGTAACTTCTTTGCAAATATAATATGTGACCTTTTCTTTCCAATAACCGCTAAGTCTGGAAAGTCAGGCTCTGATACCAATTATAAGGTTTGAGTTTCAACCTAGAGGGGGGGGGGGGGGGGGGGGGTGAATAGGTTGTTTAAGATTTTATTAATCTTTTCTGAGGAATAATGATATTGTGCAGACTAGTATTGAGTGCAGACTAATTAGGTAGTCTGCAGATGATACTTTCAGGTCTGCACTTGAGATTTGCAACTCCTTGAGTCTTTATCTCGAGTTAGGCTGTGATAATTTATTGAAAGCAATTCTAAGTATCAGTATAAAGAAAGCAGTAAGTGGACACAATATTTATACTGGTTCAGACACTCGATATCAAATGATGATTGAGATCTTACTCTAGTCTTCCCTTGATGACTAGTGTAGTCAATCCAAGAGGTGAGTATCACTATCTTCTTGTTTATGTTTACAAGAAACTTTCCTTTTACAAGTTATCAAACTCGTATGAAAAGCGAAGAACCTAGAGACTTTGCACAGATCCGAACTCTGGACTCTGCTGCAAGATTTTGTTCTTTTGCAGACTAGTGATAATTTCGATTTTATCTTCACGACTCGTCTGCACAGTCTCTGATTCAGTTTATGTCTTGCCGTGTTGGTCCTGGTCTGCAACCTCAGTCCTTTGTTGTGAAGCCTTCATGTTCTTTCGTTGCTTGTCAATATACTAATTGTTCATCCAAAGTCTTCGTAGTAGTATGCATCTGGTGGTCTACACTATGCCTCTGCATCTGTAACCATCTCCACTCTTGCATCTAACCTAGACTGCAACTACCTACCTGATTTCTAGTCTGAGCATCCTAACTATATTACAATTAATACATTTAAGTTTTGTTACATCAATTTCTATACAAACGAAGGGATTGCACATTCCTATCAATCTCCCCCTAAATTGATGCTAACAAAAATTTCTATGTAATACAACAAGCTTTCTTGGGTCATACAGAGTTTGTACATTTTTAAATTAAAAAAATGAGATTTGGAAAGAGAACATTGAGATTTAGATTTATTCTTACCTTTGATGTTCTTTCCCTCGTCTGCGTTGATATCGTCTTTCCTCCTCGGATTCCCTGCTGCGTTTCCTATGTCTGTCTTCTTCGTGATGTCTTTGTCTCTTAGGATCCCTTCCTTGTTCTCCAGAGTTCTTTCTCTTTGCTTTAGAGGGTTTCTCCTTCTCCCCCCTGAGTTGTAGAGGGGTTTTGTTGTTGCTCGTCTGCATTAAGGCTCTGCTGCTCTTCATAAGGTTTCTCCCCCTTTTTGTTAGCACTCAGTGTAGAGGTGAGGTTTTCAAGAGCCACCCTTTTTGTACTCGACCTGACATTGCCTTTGCAGTTGGAAAGTTGGGATGATATTAGAGTAATCCAGGTATGGACCATTTGAGAGCTACGAAAAAGGTGATGAGGTACCTTCAAGGCACTAAGAATTACATGCTTACATATAGGCGAATTGATAACTTGGAAGTGGTTGGCTATTCCGATTCCGACTTTGCTGGTTGCATTGATTCTTGAAAATTGACTTCTGGATATGTTTCATGTTGGCTAATGGAGCCATCTCATGGAAGAGTGCAAAAAAAAAATAAAAAAAAATTGGTTGTGACTTCTACTATGGAGGCCTAGTTCGTTGCTTGTTTTTAGGCGTTCTCACATGGTGTAAGGTTGAAGAGTTTCATGACTGGCCTTAATATTGTGGATTCCATTACTAGATCAATTAAGATCTTTTGTGATAATTCAGCTGTAGTTTACTTTGCTAAGAATAGCAAGTCTAGCAATCGAAGCAAGGCTATCGACGTGAAATACTTAGCAATGAAAAGGTCATTTTAAGGATAAAATAGTGGTCATTGAGCATATATCTACTAAATTGATGATAGCAGATTCTTTGACTAAAGACATGCCACTAAGGAGTTATAAGGATCATATAAATAGGATGGGACATGGTCTTGACGTGTAATTGTTATTGTCATGATACTATTTATGAAACTCTTGTTGTGTCATTATGAGCATATTCAGTTTTATAGAGAATGACAATTTTTGTTTGAACTGGAATAAACATGGGTTTATTCATTAAGTTTGTAATCACATTAGGATGAACACTAAAAGAGATATGATGTAGTGTGATACATGGAAGATATTACTTACCTGCAGAGGACATATCGTCATGATTCATGCATCTTATTCCTTTCTTACATAGACATTCTCATGGATTCAAGTTTATTGTTTAAGGAAACATTGGATCAAGTGGTATAATGTTAATTACTCAATTAATATGATAGTATATTTCAATGTAATTCATCCTCCGTTTTCATTCATGTACCAGATGTGTTCTGTGATTATTTATTCCCTCTTCTCCATAATTTCTTAGATGAAGCAATTATATAAGTGTGTGTGGGATACTAGGTCTAAACCAAGCAATCTTCTTCGTACAACTAAGTTTGAGAATGAATTATCTTAGTCGTGCTCGTCCTTTCATCCCTAATCGATTCTGAGTCCGTTGAGAGATAAACAAGTACTTAAAAAACAACGGTTGGAGGTAAGATCCTTAAAGTCTTTCGCTTCATGTTATTAAGATATTCTTACACAAAGGAGACAACAAATTCTTGATCGGTCCTCAAGAAACTAACCCTTCCATGAATGATCTCATCATTCATATCTGTTGGGACAAAATTAATAGCATTAGGGTCCCAACAGATCCAAAACTACCTTTATCTAAATAGGCATAATTCGTCACAAGACTCCATCTAGGTAACATATTACCCAAAATACTTAGAGTTAGCCTCTCTAGTCTTGGTGCCCGAAATTGTAAAAATATTCAGCTTCTTTGAGTAAACTGATTTCTTATTCAACCTTTTTTACTAGATGACCTAATCCTCTAATGGTCCATGGTCTCAAATTTTAGATTCCTTTGCTTGAATCTTTCTCAGCTTCTTGGCTGCTTTCCTTGCAAGCTTTATTTCTTCATTGCTCTTTAATTTACGCAAGGTTTAATCAAGGCTAGGGCAGAATTCAATGATGAGTCTTGGTTGTGTCTCACGATCAATATCAGCACATAAATTACCTGATAAGCATGCTCACCATCTAAAGAGAGCCCACCATCAAGTGTCGCTGCATTGGTATCATCAAAAGATTCAGAACTCATTCCTTGATGTCTCATCATTGACAGCACTGTCCATGTCCATCATTTCCTTCCCTACCTTCTTTTTATAAACTTGAGTCCCCATCTGAATTGCTTGTAGTTGGTACAATCACCTTATCTGTTATAGGATTGATATTTTTCGGGGTAGTAACTTTGCACTTATAGCTAAAGACACCACACTTATCACAAAGCTGTGGCTTCCACTAGTACTCAAATCGGATCTCATGCTGATATTAACCAATCTTGATAAAGACCTTGTTTAGTATTGCCTTAGCCGCATCACTTTCATACACATACACGAACAAAGTCCAACTTTGTCTTATTCTCAATAAAAGAATCTATATATAAGGCATACCCACGAGGCTTGCAATTCCACTTAAACCTCCATAAGCCATAATGACAATAGGACCTTGTGGAACTTAACCCGCAATGCGCTATAGGTGCAAAGGTTTCCTCAAACATAAACTTTTTTAACTAAACTTGTTTTGCTTCTTGTAATATTGTCATAATCGTCTAGCTTGTTTCTAAAGACCTACTTTGTACCTATCACTAAACCATTTTGAAATGCTTCTCTCTCTAATATTTCACTCTCTCTGTTTTTTAAAACGTTTTTTCCGCATAAATGTTTCCTTGGATTTCGAAGCATCTGCTGGAATCTAAGACCTTTTTGTCCAATGGATTCAACATTGGCACTCCCAATCTGTTTCGACCAACGACAATTACAGCCAAAGGGATTTATCCAGTCTGTGATACTTTGGATGCCCCTAGGGTAACTGTTCAACCAAACTCTAAAAATGAGGCTTCCTCCAGCAATCAAGAAGTTATGACCAAATCGATATTGGATGAGGTAACCCAGTAGAGGGATCATGCCCTTAGGTAGCTTAAAAAGACTCAGAATTAGCTTTTCTTGAATAATCAAAAGGAAAGGATGAATTTGAGGAAATGGGATGATGTGGTAGGGGGCTTGGATATGGATAATTAAAGGGTGTCTGGTCCTAATCTAAGACATAATCAGGTCAAAGATATGCCTAGAAGATTGTAAGTATCTATGATGAATTCCAATCCCATGGAGAAGAAAATATAACTCTCTTTCGTTCAGCCTACATCAACTGGGATCTTTGAGCCTGGTGATGATATTCTGAGAGAAGCTCAGGAGAAGTGGCGTGAGTACCTTATTGGGTATTTTATCAATGGAACCAAGGTTTTAAAATGGTGGAGGAAGCAGCTAGGGGTTTCTGGGGCAAAAAATGTATAGAGCAGGTACTAGCTGATTATTCTGAATTTTATCTTTTCAAAATATCTAATTCTCATACTATATCTAGTTAGAAGGAGGGCCTTACCTGTTCTATGGTAAAGGTTTGATCTTACAACAATGGATCCGAAGTCTCATTTTATGCAAAGAGCAACACAAGAAGATACCATATATGAAACAATTGTTATACAGAGGTATGATAAGCTCACTTCTATATCTTACTTCAAGTAGACGAGACATTATGTTTGTTGTGTGTATATGTACAAGATTCTAGGCTAACCCCAAGAAGTCACATTTAAAAGCAGTAAAGAGGATACAGAGATACTTGAATGGTGCATAGAAGATTAGACTATGCTATCCTGTTGGGATCAGTCATACACTCGTTGGCTACTCA
Source organism: Drosera capensis (assembly GCA_001925005.1). Lineage (NCBI taxonomy): Eukaryota > Viridiplantae > Streptophyta > Magnoliopsida > Caryophyllales > Droseraceae > Drosera > Drosera capensis. The sequence continues at coordinate 86,171 of LIEC01011465.1, read as the reverse complement.
AACGTATATTTCGCAAGTTATCTTATAGAAAGAAAAGGCACCTCTGGTATAAGTCATTTACTTAGTCCTGTTTTGATTTTCTAGAGTTCAAAGAAACAAAATTCAATTAATTATCCACGGCTTTATCTTAGAATCATGGCAAAGTTTTGATTTTATAGCAATGGACTCCGAGTCTCATTCTATGCAAATTGTAACACAGAAAGATACCATTCGTGGAACAAAAGCTATACAGAGATATGATAGGCTCACTTCTATATCTTACTTCAAGTAGACCAAACATTATGTTTTTGTGTGTCTTTCTGCAAGGATTCGAGGCTAACCCTAAGGAGTTATATTTAAAAGCAATAAAAAGGATATTGAGATACTTGAATTATGCAGAGAACATTGGACTATGGTATTCTGTTGGGATCAGCTGTTATAAAAAATTGATTAGGGTTGATACCAACTGTGATCAAAATAGAGAATCACAAAAAAAGAGGTTTGAAAACATCTGAAAATAAATCTAGTGAGTTGGGCTTATTATGCAAAAGACGATTTATTCCTGTAACGGTGCTCACGGATGTAATAGAATTCACCTCCAAGATACAACGTCTAAGAACCAAAAATAGAAACACTTCAAATTTAGGGTTTCGGGTGTATCTTTCAATGCCTAAAACTCTCTCCTTGAAAAACTTGATGATTAAAAAACCTTGAATGTAGTAAAGTTTTGATTCAAAGATCTGCTCTGATTTTTAAAAGGGAAAATTTTTCTCTGTTGTATTGAAAAGACTTAGACATGGGATCTATTTATAGGGAAGATGACACCCATTGATTGATTTCAAGGTGACATGACACCTTTTCGCTTATGTGGCGATGACATGGATTAAATAGCATATTCATCATATAATAAATCAACTCACATATTGACCTTATCAAGATCTATATAATTTGGGTTTTGAGAATGTAAATATATCAAATTAATCTATGCGAGACATAGACTACACTAATTCCAAATTTGTTCCAATTTGACAATCGAAATCCGCTTGAATTCTAGGTCAGATATTATTCAATCACGGGTTCAAAACGTAAATTTTCAACAATCCTCCACATGAATGAAAAATTTTCATGCAGAAACTAGAGAGAGTTCAAACGGAAAGATATTGCATCAGGAAATGTAGGTTGTGGCTTTGAACCTTCCTTAGTGGAATACTATCGAGTTTACTCGGCTAATTACGTGTGTCTTGAACTCCCCACCCTCTAGTGTAAACCAAGACAATAATACCCACTTAATATCTTCCAAGGAAAGGTTTTCCTTCTTATATAATGAATCTCAAGATATATTCAATCCAAATTGCACCTTAAACTCTGTAGGCAATCAAATCTGTAGAGAGCATATGTAGGCGATTGGAATCAAAATCAATCAGATTTTGTAGACAACGCAAAATAATTCTGTAGACATATGTAAAATCCCTTCAATAGATTTTATTCATTAAAGATGTCAAACCTTCTTCTAGGTCTTGTCCCTTAGTCATGTAATATGACTTCATAGACCATCACAAAAAAAAAAAAAAATATTGTACCAATCCATACAACATCTCCAAGTCCATCACATTATGGACAATTAGCTCTTGATCTTTATCTTGATGAGGATCAATATAAATTTCTTTCTTCTTCTTTTTCATCTTTACTGGGAAGGAAAAAACAACCTCACGTATAAATCAAACAATGTCATCTCACAATGATGAATATTTAGGGAAATTCCCTTGTACCCCATGTATAAATTAGGAATATTTCAACGTGGATTAGTTCTTCAACATGTGCTCTTATAGTGTATATACACAATGCGATCCCAAGGCATCAAATTGCTTACTCAAAACTTTTGAAGCACATCATTTGGCATTGTTCATGAAATATATTTTCCTAAACTTCTACCTTGTAATGAAAGAATATCACATGTACGTATCCCACATTCTGATGAGACATTTTAGAGGGGATTTTACATTTTGTTCTCTTTTGATTTTTTTATACAATATGTAATATTTTTTATACGATATCTTAAAAAAATCTACAACAAATTCATGTTAGGGAAAACAAAATGTAATAGATTTTTTTGAGAGATATTTTTTCATAGTTTATCTCATTTTATTTTACTTTCTAGAAAAATCATGCTCCATATATAGCACATTGAGTGTAATATTTAAGAAAATAATATCACTTGTACTCATAACCTACAAGCTAATTCATTTTTTTCCATGATAACAGGAACAATACAGAGGAGCATGTCCATGGCCACAAAAGGCCCAATATAAGGCGAGCAACCCGTCCCCACCCCCTCCCCCCCTTTTTTTTCTTCAGTTGACCCAACAATTAATATTTCTTCTTTATGGAGAAGAACTACACCATTTTTCCATAAACAACATGAAAAGCACACAGACCCAACAATTAATAGTTCAAAAGATGAGAACATCTTCTTGTCAACACACACATGGCGTCTAAAATCTGTGTCTATCCGTCATTCTCTTGGGTTATCGACTATATTGGCTTCAAATACAATTACAGCAAGAGATAAAATAGACATGGCAATTGGTACTGTCTTGTCCTCGGTCACATGCACTCGCTCTTGATTGTTCTGTTTGGGCTGATGACAATCTTTGGCTTTATGATTTGGCTTGCTGCAAGTGAAGTATGTTCCTTTGAATTTCTTCTTCCCTGGACACTTCTTTTGATTGTTCCCAGAGTTCTTTCTCTTTTGGCTAGTGCTTGACTCCACAAGATTAGCCTTCACTTCCATTATATATATTATCGGATTTGTTGTTGACCACCTATATCCTCAAACACATAATGAGGTCTTCAAGTCTCATCTTCTTCCGCTTATGCTTCAGGTAGTTTTTAAGTCTCTTCAAAGGGCAATATTTCAGTAATTACAACCACTTAAAAAGGCTCACACAACTACATGCCTTCTGCAAGAATGTCATGCAAAATAATTAGCGCACGATCTTGTACTTTTTCTTCAAGGATTCCCATTATTGCTTTGCGCTTGCAACACCACTCTGTATAGAATACAATGTGTTATCTAACCCATTGAGGATATACTTCCTACATAGAAAGTCACCGCTCTTTCCTCCTCCCTCTTCGACCTAATTGTTAGGATCTTTTTCCTTATGATCTATCTTTGGAGGTTCCTCGGTTAAAAACTTCTTGGTCAAACAGAATAGCATCTTTTATTGCCACCTCTTAAAGTTCACATCAGCAAACTTTCTGTCTTCTCCGCATAAGAAATAGGGGTATTAGTAACAGTAGTCATTTTCCTCTTTATACACAGTAAAGAATCAAATGACTACTCAAGGTTAACAATATTTAACCAAGACATGCAAACAATTAAATCTATAGGTATTGTAGTCAAATCCATAGATAAAGCAATCAATCTCGTAAGTCATATTTTATAGACAATACACTAAGCAATGTAATCAAATTCTATAGCCAAGCAATCGAGATTGTCGATAATGTAGTCGGAAAGTAATCAACACAATCAGATTTTATTGCCCAATAGCCTTCACAAGTTATGTGTATAGAGCCAGATCACTAGATACTGAACAAGATTTAGAGTAAATGGCAACTCACTATCGCTTTCAACTAGATACTGTTATCCTTCAGCGATAGGCAAACCATACAATTCAAACTCCACTGATATTTGAATTTCGATCTTTGTATTAGGTTATTGTCATAGGGTCGATTTTGGCCCCAAGTTTTTCGCAACGAACCGACTCCTATGATGCATCAATTCCCTACGAATGAGCCAGAAACACCTTCGTCTAGTGTACCATGCTTTTGTCTTACGCAACAGAAGTCTTTCGAACAGCTTGTGTTTCGTTTTTTGTGTTTCGACAAGCACAAACAAGCACACAATCAATATGAACAAACTAGCAACGTAACAACAACGATTTACAATAAAAAAAATCAACCTTTTTATTGTCTTCCCAACAATACAAAGGAACCCCACGAATTTACAGGCCAATGCACACCCCGTGCTCTCTTACCAAACTCTTTTATTGATCTCACCCACGATCCGTAGGATACATACAATCCGTTTTGTGTTCTTAGCCTGATCATGCTCTCAATGTCTATATGATGTGATACATGATGATCAGGGATCATCTATATTTATAGACAAAGCTATAAGATTTTACAACGTAAAGATAACTACGGAAAATATCATCAAACCAGATTTACAACAAAGAACAATATCTCTTAGCCCAAATAATATCTTGCCAAGTTTTTCCCACGATATCTTCTTGCTTTACTTATCTTCCTGATCCTTATCTTCCACAATGATATCTTTCACAAATCTTCTCTCATGATTTATTCCAATGACTCGCTCATCAATTCACCCCAATAGATGGGCTTTACAACGCTAGTTCTGCACGAGGCCCGTCCATATTGCCACCCTCAGCATAGACTTTGAACTTTACAAGCTCAAGTCAAGATTTTCTTTGTAACGAAGCCGATTCACGTTTTGTCTTTGGTCACCATCAAACTAAGACTTTTCTATGCTTTCTAAAGTCTAAACCCATCCCTGGAATGTGGCACTAAGCATGAAAAACCATGCTACGAACTTTGGCTTGACTTTAATCTTAGGACACCTCTTCCCCCATGGTACATAACAGACGAAATCCCACATGGCATGAACAACCACTGCTCATCCTCATGTAGTCCAATTATCCATTTAGGATTTCAAAACGAACCAAGAAAACTCATCATCGATCTTCATTTGCCAACACTTAAGAATCTCGCAACGTTCGTTGGCCCTTAAAATGCAACACACTTACATCTAAGTCTAAACACCACGCTAATCATTCCTCGCGCACCTTTGCATTGGCCTTCGTTCGTGAAAACGCTCACAAGCCCTTGGAACATGTATCGCACATCTAAGTCTTAACACAATATGTCATGCCTCATAAACATTCACTCCTCTTTGCAATGCGCCTCGCTCGCATTCAAACCCCCCCATAACGTTTCTCGTCAATGTTTGCTCGTCCTTGTAATGCACTCCTTCGCGTTCAAGTCTTAAAGTAGCGTCGTTTCTGTCCCACTATCAACCCGTGCTTGCAGCAACTCCCAAGCGCGTGTCATCCCCGCTCCGCATTAGCGAGGGTGTGAAAGTTGCTTAACAATTCTCGCAGAGGAATTTGACTACCAATGACTACTAAATTATAGCATTGACATTAATCCCAAAGCACAGATCCCAATCAGACCAATACTACATACAAATGAAATAATTTCATTAATTGTAGGAGCCATAAAATTAGTTTCGAAATTTAGTTATTCTACCCAAGTCCACATTAATTATGTCCATGTCTTTCGAAGCGTAGGCCACATACAATAACTTAAATCAATTTAAAATAAGTGCACACAAAGATACATACTAACACTTTCATTGTTGACATGTACAACTCGTTTAACAAAGCAGGAACTAAATTCAATTATTTAATTCTTTGCTCAATACAGAAGGCACGCATGTGCATGATATAGACTAAGTTTATGAGGCCCATGAAGTCTAACAGATCACCCAATTCAATATAGAGTGTAACGAATTTCGTCTTTCATGTTCACAATATAGTATCGATTCCACAGGAAACGAATTCTGACCGTTTCCGCAAGTAATCGACTTTCACACGAGGCAGTCACAAAAGCAATCAATTTAACCCTCAATTAGAATCAAATCGTCTTTAAGATTGTTCTAAGATAATTGGTTAGGGTTAATACCAAGGGCAAAGGGGATAAGATGATAGCATTATGTATTGGTAGGGATTAATTGATAATGCAGATTAAATGATTAAGAAATTTCAAAAAGAAAAACAGTTGACAAAAATCTCTATTGTTGGATGTGCCTTAAACAACACATTACTTGTACAACCCTCAATTAGAGTCAAATCGCCTTTAAGATTGCTATAAGATAATTGGTTAGGGTTAATACCAAGGGCAAAGAGGATAAGATGATAGCATTATGTATTGGTAGGGATTAATTGATAATGCAGATTAAATGATTATGAAATTTTAAAAACAAAAACAGTTTACAAAAATCTCTTTCGTTGGATGTGCCTTAACAACACATTACTTGTACAATGCTAGCAACAAACTCCATTTTTCGTAATAGAAATTGTTGTCAAAACAAAGAATCACAAAACAAAGAGTTTGGGAAAAATCTAGACGAGGCATGAGTTAGACTCACTGACGATTTTTTTCCCACAACGGTGTTCACGAATGTAATGGAATTTGTCTCTAATATACACCGACTACAAAACAAAATAGAAGCACTTCAAATTTATGGTTTTGAACGTATCTTTCGATGTCTTAAACTCTCTTCTTGAAAAACTTGATGATTAAAAAACCTTGGATGTAATAAAATTTTGATTCAAAGGTTTGCTCTATTTCTTTCTTTATTTATTTTTTTCATTTAATAAGGTTTGCTTTTAAAAAAAAAAAAGAAGAGAAAAGGTCTCTATGTTGTATTAAAAAGACGGAGACAGAGGATCTATTTATTGGGAAGATGAGACCCATTAGTTGATTTGAAGCTGGCATGTCACCTTTTCGTTTATGTGACGATGACATGGATTAAATAGTGTATTCATCATATAATATTAATCAACTCACATATTGACCTTATCAAGGACTATATAATTTAGGCAATAATTTTTTTCATTCACCGGAAATAGATTTTGAGAATGTAAATATATTAATTTAATCAACGTGAGAGATAAATTACATTACTCCCAAATTCGTTTTGATTTGACAATCGAATTTCCCTTTAATTATAGGTCAAATATTAGTCAACCTCGGGGGGTTCAAAACCTAAATTTTCAACACCAGACATATGCTCGTTGGCTATTTAGATGTAGATTTCGCAAGTTATCTAATAGATAGAAAATGCACCTCTGGTATAAGTCATTTACTTGGCCCTTGTTTGGTTTCTGACGTTCTAAGAAACATAATTCAATTGCTTTATCCACGGCTGAGGTTGAGTATGTTGTTCCAGTCTTTGTTGTACTCAAATATTATGGATAAAACAACAATTTGAGGACTTTGGAATTCACTTAAGACGTGCACCAACTTTAATGCAATCTGTGTGGCAAACTATCCTGTCCAACACTTAAGAACTAAGTATATTGATATTCGTCGTCATTTCTTGACAGATTATTATAAAATAGATAATGTGAAGTTTGAATACATTAATGCAGAAAAATATTGATACACATATTTATCAAATCATTCAGAAAAGAAAGATTTGAAAGATTGAGGCAAGACTTAGGCATAATTAAGTGTAACTAAGCTATTTGTTGTCTCAAATTCTCTTGATTAGACTTGACTCTTTTGGTAAACTTGATTTCTGTGTGTATAGGGAGCCGATGAGTCTTGTGAATGTGACTGTTCATAAGCAAGTTTTCGTAAATATTTCAGGTGCATTTGTTTGATATCTTACTGACCATATATTGTTAAGATTCTTGATATATGAAATTATATGCCTTTATTGATAAATGTCACAACATTTTATCAACCCAACATGCCATCATCATCACAAAAGACAACAACTCCCCAACTCCCACAACCCCCAATCTCTAGTTCAAATTCCATATAAATTTGCCACAATGGCAAGGAGAAATTTCATATTGCAATCCCAATTTCGCTGAAAGGTTGGAAGCAACACTAGCAAAAATCCAATCGACATTGACGAGGAAATTCTAATCCCTGTTTTTCTTAGTCGGTGTCCCCCAAAACAACAATCTAAAATTAAATCGAATAAAAAGCACAGATAAATAAAAATGAAGAAAGGGAAGATTTTTAATCTAGGAGATTGGCTCAAGGTTTAAGAAGGGAACAACGACCCTGTTCCGATGGAGACGAAGCCCTGTACCACCATCACCACCTGCTGATGAAACCACTACCATGCACCCCCAAAGCCCCAAAGCGATGGAGGAATTCACTGATGCTATAGCGGATTTTGATGATACATCCATCTCATCTCCAAATCCTAGGGTTTTCGAAGGTTCAGATTCTGAAATTCCTCAAAATCAGAACCCAACTCACGAAGTCCTTGTAGATTAGGTCCTTGTTGAAAAGGAGAAGGGAAATGATGGTTAGAAGACGAACGAAACATCAGTTGCTAAGGCTGATATGGTTGGTGCTGTGACCTGATATCTTTCAAGCCCTTATAGTCCAGCTGCTCCCATTGATTCCGTTATTAATGCTCTACAACAAGAGTTAGCAATGAAGGACCTTGGCAACAACCTACATAACTTTCTAGGCATAGATACGCATACTTCTCCTTCATCAATCACCCTTATCCCAGTCCAACTACATAACTGAACTTCTTGTACGAGCAAAGATGGGTGGAGCTAAGCGTATTGCAACACCATATCCCAACATTTCCAAAGTTACTTCTCATGGTAGTGAGTTTTTCTCAGATCCCATTCTTACTCGGTCAGAAATCGCTTATGCTGTTAACCAAGCATGCCAACATATGCATTGCCCATCAACTCATCATTGGGCGGCTGTCAAATGCCTGCTGCGGTATCCCATACCGTTCACCATGGTTTGGTGTTTGCTCGTGTTGCTTCTTCCCCTTCTCTACATAGGCCGATGATCCTGATGATCGACGTTTTGTTAGTGGCTTCTATATCTTTTTGGACCAAACCTGATTTCAAGAAGCTCAAAGAAACAACAGACCGTTACTCGGTTTAACACAGAATCCGAGTAGAAGGGCCTCGCAAATACTACATGTGAGCTTATTTGGATTCAACAACTCCTCTCTGAGTTGGGTGTTCTATTGCCCAAGCCCCGATCCTCTGGTGTGATAACTTGTTGGTCATCTATTTAACCGCTAATCCAGTCTTTCATGTTTGAACAAAACATATTGAGATCGATTATCGCTTTGTTCGGGAATGAGTTAGTCGTCATGAATTTCAAGTTCGCTTCATTTCCAGTATCGATGAAATTGCTGATGCCTTCACCTAAGGTCATTTTGTTGCTATCCGAAACAATATGTCTGGAGCTACCCATCAGTTTGCGAGGGGCTCTGAGACCGAGTTCTATTATAGAAACTACACAATCCTAGCAACCCGATCAATCATAATATTTAATTCACTTATTTTAGCCTGACAATCTTGGCACTTTCTGTACTTGTCCATATTCTGAGTTGTACAACCATCGATAATGCGGAACTGTATTGAGGAGTGCTTTTCACAATTATCAAGTTCTTTGTCCTTTGTTTCCTTTGTCTTTCAAAATAACTATCTCAAATTATATGAATCAAAAGGAATATTTACTAGGAAATTCATTAGAAAACCTATGTGCCAAGTTTAGGCAGAAAGAAAGGTACCCTTCATCCCTTTCAAAAAAAAAAAAAAAAAAAAAGGTACCCTTCATTATGAGCCCCAAAAAAATGGAAAGAAAGAAAAAAAGAAAAAAAAAATAGCCAGCTCAAAAAGAAGCCTACCTCAAATATCAACATCTCCCAACAAGAAGCCTACCTCAAAACTCGGAAGTCAAACTTCCATCAAAATATGTACATACTAATAACAAATATTTGTCAAAGCCCAACTTCTTGAATTCCTAGGCTAAAATGAATCTGTGTAGAGAAAATACAAATTCCAACAGATGATGAAAAGAAGCTCAAGTGCACCAAGAACAGCCACTGTAGTCCATTTTCTATGAGCACTAGTTTTTTTTTTTTTTTTCATTGACTATGAGCACTAGTTTGAGTTTAAACAATGTCACTGAATCAAAAAGACTAAATAACAGAACAGACAAATGCTACACTACGCACTGATCAAACAATAAAAATTAAGCTTGGATCCCATGCATAGGGTAGGGTATCAGTTTAAGGAGTACAGCTCACGGGCTTAAGATGAAACTGATACAGCAAACACTTCCAAAAGGAACTACAGCTCGAATCCTGACACCAGAATGAGAAGCATGTTGTTTGGCGAATTAAGTATATACTTTAGTACCGCAGTACGTCCACCTTCGGCACCATTTCAAACATGGTGAGGCTGGTAAAGGTCAACACGCAGCTCCAACCAGTTACTTGCAAGTCATACAAATACAAGACCAGAACATGCAAAAAGAGATCTGCGATCAATCTGAATAGCAGTACAGGCATCGAGAAGAACATCGCATATGCAGAACATTTTAGATCTACCGATTAATCCGACCCACAATACATGCTGCAGGATACACATGTCACACCGTATCGCTCAGTAGGCAACAGGATGTAGGTGGATATCTAGGCTTTTATGGCAACAGTTATTAGCATAAACGGCTAAAGTGAAAGTATCGCATAGCATGTAGGAAGACAGAGATGCGACAGAAGACTCAGGTCATAAGGATGATATATGAAATTCCTAAAAGCATTCATGGGATAACTACAGTAATGAAACAAAGATTTGATGAGCCACCAAAGAGCATATGGACCTCCAATGGTCTACGGAATGTTCTGTACATGACTAGAGCTCCTACTATAGATCTATCATAATGCATGGAAATAGGCAGACACTACACTTCAATTGTAACTCAACTCCATAGCCAACTCAGCCAGGAGTCAATCATCAGCAAGAAAGAACCATGATAATGGAAGTACACTAAATGTCAACCCTATTCATAAACTAAACAGGATCCAGAATCAGTATAAAAGAACCATAGCAGCGGAACCGGAAGTTGTCCAAGATACAAAGAGATCGCATGTGTAAGTGCCTCAACCCTTTTACGGACACTAATGAGGCATAATTGAATTACATGGTTCATACCGATAATCACATCGAACAGAGAGTATCAGCATAACAAATATACAGGACAGGACCAGTCCTCTTGTTGGTATTAGAAAATATTATCAGACAATACGTTCAACTCCTTGAATGAAATATGGAACCAACTAGTCTACAAGGTCCAGAGCCCAGCCAAATAACTCCTTAGATTTAGATGAATCAAATTTGCATGTCAATACCATTGCTGATGAAAAGCATTAGACTTAGAAACACACGAAACAAGAAGCAAATAAGCATATTTTCACTGAAGGTAAAGATAGAAGCAAAGAAAGAGGTAAAACTTCAGGTTATGGCAATCAATTGGAAGTTAGAGCATCAAAAAAAGGAGAAATTCATGCTTTCCATCCAAGCCAAATCCCTAAGTTAAATCATTGATTCTACCCAAAGAGATTCAACGTGACATTCTCTGATATGGAAATGTACAAAGAAAACAACCAAAAATTAGCCAAATCGCATGTGATATGGGAAAATAGATGTTTGTCATTTGTCTTCTATCAGGAAACAAAACATGCATCAAGAGCATTTCGTAAAATGATCAATGACCGAATTGGCACTTCGGACAGGAACAGACTAAGATAGCAGTCCAGATAACAAAAGGAAGCAGGAATGCGGAAAATGCTTAGATCTAAAATTTCCGTAGACAAATGTAAAAATGAATCCAAGAGCGGAAAACTCATTAAACAGAAGTGAAAAAGATGCTTTGATTTTGAACTATTATTGAGAAAAATAACTACAAGATCCATTCAAGAACAACTGAATCTCCTCAAACATCAAAATTCTGATCAACACCTACAACACGTAAGTATCTCAGTGCTACCTATCTCCACGGACAGATGGAATATACATGACTCTACCAGTCAGCCGCACAAGACAATTTCTCCTAAATTCGATGATCATGAGCTTGGCAAAAGAACCTACTTACCCACCAATGTGTCATCATCTACTCTTCTCCTTCAAAAAAGAACTTGCCCATGAATCTGCTGAGCAAGAAAAAACCAACAAGCTGCTACTAAAAACCAGACCCACCAGAATTCTCTACTTTGTTTCGCCCTCCCTGCCATCGGGTAACCGAGAACCGCTACCATCACCGGAAACACTGTCCCCAGCATGCGACTTCACTGCACCCACATTCGTTTGTTTCTTGGTGACAACATCCCAGAAGAAGTCTGCAAACACAGTCTCATACGAAGGCATCTTGGCATACCCAGGAAAGTAGTTGATATCGATCACAAGATACCGATTCCCCAGCCTCGTATCCCTAATCACATCAAAGTTAAAAAGATTCAGCTTCGTCCCCTCCCTCAGCCCCCTAGCAATCTTGGCAATGAACCCCTGAGGCGGCATCTCGCAATCATCAAGATGCATGTTCTTCTCAAAGAACTCATCGATCTTCTTATTAGACGAGAGATTCGACACCTGCGAGAACGTCAACAACCCACCAAGACTCCCGATCTCCTCCTCCGTAACATCCGGCAACGACTTCCTCTTCACGCATTTCACATATTCCCCGACCACATAAACCTTGAAAATAACACCCCCATGATTCACAAACTCCTGCAACACAATCGGCGGCTTCAAGTTCCCCAATGCCTCGTGATCATAAACCAACGACATCTTGTGCGACTTGGCACTCCCATCCGCCACCAGCGGCTTCGCAATCACGGGAAACCGTAACCCCTCCCATGCCCTATTATCCCTCAGCGTCTCGACATCATATATCACAATCTGTTTCGGAATCCCAAACGTACTACGATCACCATCCCCATCCCCTTTCCCCTTCCCATCATCACCGTCCCGTCTTGCCTTCAACTCCGACACGAACTGCAGCATCGAGATCCGATTATGCAGTCTCTGAATCGCATCCGGCGAATCAAGAATCACGACCCTTGGATTCCTCTCCCTATACTCATCCAACTCCCGCTTCCAATCATCCCCGTAGAACTTGTGCAGCACACAATCGAAGGGACCTTGATCGACCAACGGCTTACCTGTATCGATTCTCACCAAATCGATGCCGCGATCCTTCGCCATCGAGATCAGCGCGGGTTTCATGAAACTGTTCTCCTTCTTCGCCGCCAAAGCGTATCCGATCACGAATCGCCGCCGCTCGCTCGTCGATTCCGTCTCCGATTCCGACATTGTCGAAAATCTTTCGATCTTGGAATTGTGAATTTGATTAGGGTTTCGATGTTTGAAATTTGGGGATTTGATTAGGGTTTTGGTGAGGGAGATTTATATGGTGAGAGGAGAAACGTGGGGGAGATGATGGGGGATTAAATGAGGGGAATGGACGGTTGGGATTAGAGGAGGGTGTAATGTCTGAATGGGGAAGGTCTAATTTTGATTTTGATTTGATTTGATTCGATGAATCAGAGGATTATGCTGGAGCTTATATTATTGTGCATGTTTTGTAGGGGTGATCATGAAGCGGGATGATCCTTTATTAAATCACTTCTCATCCCGTTTTAACATTTTCGATATCTAAGATGTTTTTTTTTTGTTAGAATCGATTTTTTCATATCGGTATTTTACTTTTTTGGTATAGAAAGTCGATATTTCAATTCGATCCGATATCAATATAAAAGAATCAAATGGTACAAATTGAACCCTTCGTACAAACTTCAACACATATGAAACTAACTTAAATACAAATATTATGATAACACTAACAAAAGAACATCACAAGTTTATTTTGATCACATTAGCAAAAATAAGGAGTAATAGCAATCCAAATATACACACTAGCAAATTCAATTACTTCTAATAGCAACTACAAGCAAGAAGGTACACTAAATACACCTCAGCAACTTCTAGTACACAAATAAACCTTGACCCCTGTGCACTAGATAACCTTTCCCGTTCCTTCTCGACTCATGTCCGCTTCTCCTTGACCTCGCCCACCCTCATCGGAGCAAGTCCCAACCATCGGCAACCGGATGTTGGCCTTCGCTTGCGTCCTTCGCCCCGTCTTGCTTGAAACTGTCTCGTACCCGACCCCTGTTCTTGTTCAGCGGGATGTGGAAGGGGATTTATCCCCTGTGAACACATATTAGGAGCTGTTATGTGTACATAATATATTATATTTAACACTTAAATATGCTACGAGGATACTTATGTTATTAATTTTTATTATAGATACAAACGTTACGTAGGAGCAGGATTAAACTTTAGATTGTTTGAAAATTGTTTTGATTGTAAAAAAAATGACTAGGTAACACACATCGTTACCTTAAATTAAATATTTGTATGTGTAGTTGGATTTTGGCCTTCACCGACATCCTCCGCCCCACCGAGCCTGAAACTGTCCCTAGCCCGGCCCCTGTTCTTGTTCGGCGGGATGTGGAAGGGGATTTATCCCCTATGCACACACATTAGGCGCTGTGTACACTTATGTGTACACAATATATTACTTTTTAACATTTAAATGTGTTACGATGATATTTATATTATTAATTTTTATTGTATGTACGAAAGTTACGCAGAAGCAAGATTAAGACTTGGATTATTTTAAGAATTTTCAGATTTTTTTAAAATGACAAGGTAACACGCATCGTTAACTTAAATTAAATATTTGTGCGTGCATGACTTGAATTGTGTGCCTATTTCATCACATACTTGTATGTTAAATAAAAGAATAAAATATTGATATTTCTAACTGTCTTGAATGTTCAATCTGCATGCTAAAGAAGATAACGATGCAACATGTAAAATATTATATATTATAATAAATATTCTTGAAAACTGTTTGTTCTTGATGTGTGACACCCTGCATATGATTGTATATTATTTTTATAACGAACTATCAATACTTAAAACTTTAAAGAACATTACAAAAGTACATGGCCCGCATGATTTATGAGGAACTATTTCGAGTTAACCTCAAGTATAATTAAATGTGACGTTATATGAAATCATGAAACATCATGTTTAATTATTCCTAGTACGGTCATATTTGATAACTATATCAAATTTGTATGGAAACTTCTCCAACGTCATCAATTTATAAAAGTTAGAAAAATTAACACGACATAACATGTAATGCATAAAGAGTCTTAAAAACTTTAATAAATGATAAAGATTGTGAAATAAGGTTTAACCTGATTGACTTGAATTACTATCCTATATGTATATAAATATAAGTATTTTTATTCTCCTGTTTTGCATATGATTACTCGATAATTTCATCTTTTTGTGCATAGGAAACACATGATATAATAAGCGTGTCGGATCCCTGAAATCGACATATATCCTGTGTTACTGGCTTTCAAAGTCACGGTTATGTGTTTGTTTTACGTAATAAAGAATCGCGGGATGAATGTTTCATATAGCGATGTTGATTAAATTCGATTTATTGTAATATTTTATTTATATTCCTGAACATTTGATTTTCAGTAATAAAGGATAATGTAAGTTGGACATTTCATGTTAATTCTCTATGTTTATAATACTTAAACCCCTTGTCTTTCTTTAGATGGATTTTGAAGCGACGATGACGTCACGTGTCGATCAGGTATTTGACAGGTAATCTTGGGGCGTTACAGAGTGGTATCAGAGCGTGGGTTAAAGAAAGAAAAATGGGTAAAAATCTCACCATGTACATGTTAAGCTAGGAATGAGTGATTTGGATGATATGTTTCATGGCATAATCTTATGTGAAGCAGGTTTGAATTCAAAACTGGGAGAGGAGATAACTGTCAAGCATAGTGGGGAAATGTAGACAATTGAGGATGACAAACGTGATCGAGTCTCCCTCAGTGGTCAAGATGCTGAATCGGTTGATATCGATCAGAGGGGTTTGATTATGGATAACTGTCAAGGGAAGATGAAAGTTTTCATCTGATGCGGAAGACAATAATGGGCCTCCTGGTTTTGGGCTGCGTCCTGATTGGGCCGGTCTAGGCCCAAAGGGGCGGATTCTTGTACCTCAGTCTTTGAATGAGGATTCCCTGGAAGAGAAAACATCAAAAGGTCAAAATAAGCTTCGTTCATGGAAAAGACTCTGGATAAACAACTGCAAAGCACTGAGCTTGCAGACGAGAACCAATATAGCAAGGCATAAACTGAATCAAATCTGAGTGCAGACAAGGGTAGGGTTGCAGTATGGGATGCAGACTAGGTTGTGACAGAGACTGTGTGCAGAACAGAAGTTGCAGTAGACTGGACTGCAGCAGATATGATATGCAGCAGATATGATAGTGGAAGAAAATGATGGAAGAACTAAGTGGCGTTTTACTGGATTTTACGGTGAGTCCAAAACAGAACTCCGTTGGAAATCTTAGGAGACCTTACGAAATTTGGCAGGGGATTCAAACTTACCTTGGCTCATGTGCAGGGATTTCAACGAGATTCTGTTTGGCGTTACGATAGTATCCTACTCGATCCTATTTAATGGATTCCCTCTGACACCCTTTAACTCAAGTCGAGGGCTCCGACAAGGGGATACACTCTCCCCTTTTCTCTTCACAATTTGTGCGGAAGCTTTATCCTTTCTAATTCAAGAGGTAACCTGAATGGAATTTCTGTATGCCGTGGAGCTCCAAAGGTCCACCATCTTCTTTTTGCTAATGACAACATCGTCTTTGGAAGAGCAACTGCAAATGAAGCGGTTGTGCTCCAACAAGTCTTTCTTCAGCATGAGGCTTTGTCGGGGCAAAAAATAAATAGAGTTAAGACAGCGGTTTATTTCAGTCCGAACACAGATTTGACGACAAGGACAATGTTCAGTAACATTTTGGGAGTAACTGAGAAACCAGACCTTGGGACGTATTTGAGGATGCCGCCAACAGTAGGTCAATCAGAGAAAATCATTTTTCAAGGTGTTGAGGACCACATGAGACGAGCCTTGCAAAGATGGGAAGGCAAGCTGCTGTCAAATACGGGTAAAGAAATCCTCTTCACGTTTGTTCTACAAGCGATTCCAGCATATCTGATGAGTTGTTTTCGTGTTCCAGAATCTATTGAAAATGACATGCAACAAGTATGCAGTAAATTTCTCCGGGGGTACTACGAACACCAGACGAGGGGGTGCATTGGTTTCGATGGGAAAGGCTTTGTATCAGTAAGAGTAAGGATGGGGTCGGTTTTGGGTGTTTTAATGATGCACTTTTAACCAAGCAATTGTGGAGAATACTTAACGAACCAGGTTCTCTAGCTGCTCGTATCTTGAAGGCTAGATATTTTCCGTCAGGTTCAGTACTAACAACAGAGTGGGACACAATCCATCTTATATTTGGAGGAGCTTATGGCAATCCAGATCATTATTTAAGAACAATATATGTTTGAGAATCGACGTTGGAAATATGGTGAAGGTATTGAATGATCCATGGATACCTACCATTCCCAGTTTCAAAATCCTTGCTGCTTCATCAAATCTCCCTTTGGAAACAACTGTGTCCCAGCTGATACACCCAAACAGAAGAGAATGGCACAAGGACTTCATCAGCGAACACCTGCACCAGGACATAGTCAAGCATATCCTTCATATACCTAATTGTCTAGATAACAGGGAAGACTCTTTCTATTGAACTCTCAACAAAAATGGAAGCTTTACCATAAAATCTGCATATCATCGTGCTTTTGAGATCCGTTTTGGGGAAGTTGAGGAAGAGATAAGAAATCATCATGGGGTGGTGAATTGGGCACAGATCTGGCAGCTTATTGCTCCACCGCGTATCAGGTTCTTCTTATGTCGAGCAATCTCTGGGTGCTACCTATAGTTGATAGTCTAAGGAGGAGAGGACAAACCATCAAAGGGGGATGCAAGGGTTGTGACTCTATGCCGGAATCAATCCTTCATAGTTTGATATTGTGTCGAAAGGCCAAGGAAAGCTAGGATTTGAGCCCCTATCAAGGAATTGATTGTAATTCTCCAATTTCCTTCGCTGAATGGTTTTCGGAGACAATTCATGGGATGGATAATTCCAGAGTATCACAGATGGCTTCACGTTGTATGAGATCTGGGCTAATCGAATCAGCGTGTTCATGACAACGCTCCCAAATCTGCATATCTGGTGGTCAAGCTAGCAATTGAGTCGATTCAAAGCTACGAGGAAGCTTGCAGGAGGAATTCGCACAGATCTGGCCACAACCGTATGACCGACTCATCTCTCATTGAACAAAATCGTCCATGGAAGTGGCGAGCTCCTGTGATGGGTGTGTTCAAGATTGATGTCGATACAACGGTTCGTGAAATGGGTATCACATCTGTGGCTGCTATGGTGACAGATTTCAATGGTGATCTGAGCGAAACAAGTGGAAAGAGCTATGATGGGTGTATGATGCCTGAGGTAGCTGAGGCTTTAGCTGTTATGTTTGGAATTGAAATGGCAAGGAATATGGAGTTCCAGAGCATTGAGGTGGAAACAGATTGTCAATGCATAGCTAACATGTAAGGTTCTTGAGTTTTCTCCAACAGGAGGAATCATTCAAGATTGTGTTTGGTTAGTTTTTTTTTCGGATTTTCGTTGCTATTGGATACCTCAAGATGTTAACAAAGCCTCGCACATTATGGCTAATTATGCATCTGAGTATCACCTACTAAGGTATTGGGATATCTCGTTATCCGAATCTCTATTAACAGTATGTAATATGAATAAAGAGCAATGAGATCCAAGTCCTATTGAAAACTAAAAAAAAAAGAAAAAAGGGACAAAATGGTGTCCTATGTTTTTAAAATAGGACAACTAACCCCCTTTTATGATAAATAACCCCCATATATTTTAAAAATGGACAAAAAAGAAAACCCCCCTCTATAGCATTCATTCCATTTATTTTTACTCAATCCATTTGAAAATATCAAAACCAAACCTATATTTCTATTTTAAACTTCCTTATACTAAAACAAGTCATCAACCTAGTTTTCGGATACAATAATATAATTTTATATTTTTAAATCTTTTTTAACATAATTTTGTATTCCTTTCGTCCCAAAATTGTTCCAACACTTTGACCTGACACGCGTGCAACAACGATAAAACATAGTTTTTTTAATAAATTTATCGTGAAATATCAATGATTGTATAAGTTATGTATTTTAACCTAATACATGTTACAAGACGATCAAATATGATGTGATATGAAAACGAGGTTTATATTCATGTATATATAATAATATAAAATACGCAAATATTACAATAATTATGGAATGCGGATATTATAATTTTTTAATTTAATAATCTTTTCAATTATATTGACAATTCGAATAATTTTATATTGAATATAATATATATATATATACATAAATAACCATTCATTTATTGATAAATATCATCAAATAGTCCTCAATATTGTCATAAGTAATTTTTATAAAAAATTACAAAAATCTATAGTTTTGGAAAACTAATTTCAAAAATATACACACGAAATTTTATTTTTCAAAACATACAATTTTTAAAACTTGCCCTAAATTGATTGAAACTGCCTCATTACCAGTTTTTCCCTTTTCTTTCTTCCACTATCTGATTGTAGTTTCATTTCCATCAATGAAATCAATACTCGATCATCGTTATTCTCGTCAGATCATTGGATTTTGTTGTTCGATTTCGAAACTTCTTTCTATCTTTGATAGACCGCAGATCAAGTGTGGTGATGGATAACAAAACGATTTTTATATGCAGGTTTGATTTGATTTCCCGTTCTTTTGCATGCCATCCAGATTGAGGTTTGATCAATTTGTTGAAAAGATACAAGATCGGTTCCAGATTGATGAAAATATTGAATTGAACTTGCTTTATTCGATCCCGGATCATGAGTGTTGCATGTTGAGAGACCAAGAGGACTTCACAACCATGTGTTGAGGTCTTGACTTTCTTTGATTTGCGTTTTGTTAACATTAGTGTTGAATATAGAAGCAATCAAATGCATTCTGAATCATGTAATATGTTTCCCGATCGTGCAAGTCAAACAGAGCGTCAGTTATATGAGACAGAGCGTCAGTTATCAGAGGCAGATCGTCTTGACAAAACTTTCTTTTTAGGATCATGTTTGTTAGTGTTTGATGGTTTTGTTGAGCAAGATGATTATGTTTATGATTTTGATGAAAGTGTTGTTTCTAAATCATTGCTTGTTTTGCAAGGGGGTCCTTCCACCAATGTGCAACCATCTTTGTGTTCATTGCATTAATCTAGTCTTATTTAACATGTTGGACACGCTTTTCCTAGTGGTGTTGAACAGCATAGGAATCTCTTGCGTTATATGCGACTGAGGTTGGATTTAAATATACCTTGAAAAGGAATAAGAAGGAGAGGGTTTATGCAATTTGTTCCTTGAAAAATGATGCCTGTGAATTGTTTTTTATGGCTTCTTTGTATCCTTATAATAAATTCTGATGAATAGCACTCATACGTGTGGACAACTTTTTTCCCGAGCCATCGGTTAAGGGCATTAAGTCCAAATGGCTTGCACAGGCTATTTCTTACATGATACGTCATGATCCTCATGTTGATAGCAACCAGGTCTGTAACCATTTTCAATCGAATTATGGTCTGGATTTATCATATAAGAAATTATGGAATGTTCTTCAAAAGGCGAAGATGATGGTTGGTGGAGATTGTACTAAGTCTTTTGCGAAACTAAAGCCGTATGTTGAAGCTTGGCTGATTACTAATCTAGGATGTCGGATTATCTTGGAGTTGGTTAATAGTACTAAACATATTTCGAGGCTCTTTGTTGCATTCCATGCTTCCATTGTAGGATTCATTGTATGTCGTCGATTTTCCTTAATCGCACATTAGCGGAGTTATATTAGCAGCAGCAGAGAAGGATGATAATAGGGATATGAATATTAATACTTCTTTTATTTTGTTTCACAAAGCGAGCATTGTTTGTTCCATATATTCCAGGCGCTCTGTTTGTTCCATACATGTGTTCTGTTTTAATTTCTTATTTTGATCTACTTTTTTATATGGAGACGTATGTTAGTTGGCGTTGGTTTCTTATGGAGTTTCGATAAATAATTATAGTTGATTTGAAGATTAATTTTTTCTATGATTGTAATTTGGGGTTTCTGCAAGCATTTCCAAAAGTTTTCTATGATCATCCACTCTATTATTGTCATCGCCACCTCAAGGAAAATCGGAGATGATTTTTGAGGTGATTTCGGACCCAACAGCTTCGGTAAATATCAGAGAAAGGACTTGCTCGTGTCGAATGTAGCAGACCAATGGTTTTTCATGCCTTCATGCAACATATGTTATTGGAAAGTATTCTTTGTCGTTAAATAGCATGATTGATCCTTATTTTTTCAAAGAAAATTACCGAAGAAGGTATGAGTTACTCATACATCATATTCCATCGTCTTTAGTCGAATAAATTGTAACTGAGGTAGCTATTGAAATACTTCCACCATCAGTGAGATGGTTACCTAGAAGGTCCAAAAAAACATCGTATTTTGTCCAGTGGTGCTGTAAGAAATTTGACCATCATAAAGTGTTCAAGGTGCAACAAATTTGACCATCATAATCGAAAAAATTGTCGTGAGGCTATACTATGATCGAGACATGTTTATTTCTCATTTTCTGTAAGTTTTAAACCATGAATTGTATTTTTTATTAATCATTTGAATATTATCTTTTAATGTTTTTGTTAGGGGCGATGTATATTCAAAACAAAGCATTGTGTCTTTTCATGTTTCTATCAAACTTTTAACACAATTGAGCACCTATTGAAACTGTGATAGAGTGGCAGTTCAAAACATAAAGAGCCTTTTGTATTTTATACTGAGCTTCTTCAAATAATATATTTTTTGCACGTTTTAAACCATGAATTGTATTTTTATTAATCATTTGATATTTTTGTTAGGGACGCTGAAATAAAACATTGTGCATTTTCATGTTTCTGTTAAACTTTTAACACAATAGATCTTCTATTAAAACTGTCACAGAGTGGCAGAGCGACAATAAAAAATATAGAGCGCCTTTTGTACTTTGATTTAGAGCTCCTTCAAAAAATATATTTTTTGTAAGTTTTAAATCATGAATTGTATTTTTTTATTAATCATTTGAATATTGTCTTTTGATGTTTTTGTTAGGGACGCTGCGTATTTAAAACAGACCATTGTGTATTTTCATGTTTCTGTTAAACTTCTAATACAATAGAGCGTCTTTTGAAACTGTTACAGAGTGGCAGAGTAGCAGTGAAAAATATAAAGCGCCTTCTGTATTTGATACTGAGCTCCTTCAATGAATACAAACATTAGAAAAAGAAGCACAAAATATGACACATAATGGCAATCGATCTCATGTGTTTCATTGAATTGAGGAGGATATAAACCAGTCCCTCCAAATTTAATCATTTCCAAATAGAAAGTTGCATTTTTTAACACAATAAGATGCGAAAACCATCATATTATTTTTAACTGATATCCCTCTATCAAAATTGATAACATCTTTACTCTGAACTTTCGGATTTCTTTTAGTGTTGTGGACTTCGGTATTTCTTCATCGTTTTCCATGAATTCGATCTAATGGCAAACATGGACACCACAATCCACATTTTGCTATGAACATGCATTCTTGTTGATAATCACTTTACTTGAGTTCCGACTTCACTCTGTTGTAATTGTGCACATAATCCACCTACATCATGTTGAAAAAATTGTCAACATTTTTCTTTTTTAAAAATCAAAATATACAAATAGTTGGACGCATATGTTCTTACCAGTATTTGAGCATGTCTCCCATACGGTGCTTTTGTTGTTTTCGAATTGTGATGAACCCAACTATTATTCTTAGTGTCGAATATGAAGAGAGTCCAATGAAAAGATGTTGAACCCATCCTTTGGCGACCCTCCAAGTGTCAACGTTGTGTTCTTTGTCCAATCATCTTCTCCTTTATCAAATTTTTGGCTGCCTATGTATTTTATGTAACAAAATATTGCATTAAATGTAATAGAAGAAGTAAGTTAGGTTATAAAAAAATAGAAATGTAATCTAATATTCATAACATTAAATAACATACCCAACATTCTATACTGTAAACCATAATTTGTTCTTTGCATTTTTCTTTTTGTAACATCAATGTTACATAAGCGTCTATCATAGTATTGGACAATGGTCCGTCTTTTGCAATATAACAGACGTCGTCATAATCAATACATGCATCACTTCTGATCCCGTTATTTGTTACACAAATTATGTCACTAAAAATGACAATTGCTTAGTTAGTTTAATATCTAAAATGAAGACATTATTAATATCTATTATATATTTTTTAACAAAAACACAAAATATTATAATAGGCGCTCTATTTTTTAAAAGAGGCGCTCTATTATGATTATAGTGTGACAGCTTGCAATACTAGCACTATGTTTTAAAATATAAAATTTCATGATGTAAATGCAAAGTAGAATTGTTTAATATGCAAAAAGAAGGGAAATAAATGAAATTTACAACAAGATTATTATTATTTCAAATGCTTACGTAAACGTCGACGGTTGGTCCTTCATCATTGCCCATTTGTTCCTTACTTCGTCCGTTAGGTAGCTCTCAACATTTTCTGTACTCTTGGTCCACTTCAAATCATCATATTCACTATTGATCATCCTTTTCTTTGATCTGGGACCCTTGTCTTTGATGTATTTGATCATTAATGTCGGTGTACGTCCAGATTTTTTCTTTTTCTTCTCTTCCTTCATTGGTTCCTTGGCTTGCCCTTCTTGTTCAGATTCATATTGTAACAGTTCATCATCATCACTTATTTGATAATGATTATGTTCTTGTTCTTTTGTCTGCATTGCAACAACTCCTTGTATTCTGCAGTAATCTTCCTTTCTTTTTCAAGTTCTTCCAACAACTTTATTTTTTCAATCTCTTTTACAAAGATGATTCCATTTGACCTCTCATGTTCCGCTGATGCTTTCATTATCAATTCTTCAGATTTCATTAGTTCTTCGTGCAGTAGTTTCTTGACTTCGACTTCTTTTTGACATCAACAAACTTCAACTTTTCATTCTCTTGAATGAGTTCTTCAATTTTCTTTTCTAGTTATGAAATCACTTTTGCTACACTGGCTGGATCGTCTCCTTGTACATTTACTTGACTCATTTTTGTAAGACGTAATGTTTCAAGTTCAGATCTTGTTGAGGTTAAATCACCCTCCAAGATATTGACCTAATGGGATCAAAAACCTTTTTTAAGAAACTTTTATAAAACCATACAAATCATTGCAATAAAACAAAGCGTCTGCTAAAAAACACAGAGCGCCTTAAGAAACAGCGTGTTCATTTTACCTTTTTCAATGCTTTTGACAATTCTAGTTTTGTTTTGTTAATGTTTCCTTGTAAAGTCTTGATATGACATTTAAAAAAATGATTAGTATTTTATTTCTGAATCAGGAGACATTCATTAAAAATAAAGCGACTATTTTAAAAAGTATAGCGTAAGTACCGAAGTATCTTTTTACTATGTTATCTTTTTTTCAGCCACTTACTTCATCACATTTCTCCTTGTATTTTTCTTCCAATAGTATCACCTGAATAATTCAACAACTTTTAATTTTAGGAGTGACCATACGCTTTTGTCTGATTTATTATAACAGAGTGTCTGAACAAATATCCAGAGCATTTAGTTATAAAACCCAAAAAATCAAACCTTTGCTCTTTCTAAAGTCAGGGCATCTTTGTGTTTCTCTTTCTCCTATTCCAAATTTTTACTTGTTTCTTCAAGTTTTTTTACAAGTTGACATAATATTTTCTTTAGGAACAAACTTTTAAAAATTTTCCAAATCAACAATAACGTCAGCATAATTAACTGCTAAGCTTAGCATTCAAAACACTGTTCACGTGATTTTCGGGAGCTCAAAACACTGTTCATGCGAACAGTAATCTTCGAATTTTCGAAATCTAGCCGGGAATGCATCTCGACATCCTGAACCTAACCACCTCAGACAGCAGAGTCAAGGTCGAGGTCGAAGTCGTGCTCCGGCGTAGAATTTTGACGCCACGCAAGGTTCCTTTGACCAAGGACGAATCTTTGCGTCAATGCTGAATTATAATCGGCTGGATAGGAAGATGAAACTCAGCTTCGTCAAGCCGGTCTGTGAGGTTGGTCGAAACATTTTAGAACCATCGGGGGAGGCTATTGCATAGGCGACGACCAAATGGGGCAGCTGTTTGGTAGGCTATTTCATCTCCTAGAAATTACAGCAATGGACCCCGGAGGTGTTGATGTGTAAGAAGGCCCACGATAAGGTGCCTCTGTGGGTGAGGATCCACAATATCCCCTTGGCATTCTGGACGAGCTCGAGACTGAGTGGCATTGCCAGCCTCATAGGCAAACCACTCTACACGGACTCTTTCACGGAGAACATGACCAAGATTGCATTCGCAAGAATCTGTGTCGAGGTCTGTGCGGATAAAGCCCTTCCTGACGAGGTCTATGTGAAGATGGGAAGTTTTGTCCTCCCCCTGAAGGTCGATTACCAATGGAAGCCACAGGTCTGTCCAAAATGCCATGTCTTCGATCATGTGTGTAGGCCACATACTATTGCAGCCACTGTCATTGTTCCTGTCGTCGACAAGGGCAACAATACCATTGTTGACAGGATGCCTACTCATGATGAAGGCTTGACATTGGTACGAAAGAAGAAGAAGGCATCAAATGATATTGTGATCTCAGAGAAGAGCCCGCCAGCTACCCCAAAACCGATTCCAGCGGCACTAGGGGAGGACACCAATGGTAGTAATGAAAGCTCCAATGTGCTAACTAGTGATGAATGCGAGGCAAATGAGGAGAGCACAGAGGTCATGGACACTGTTCCTGAGACAGAGTCCGAGATCGCAATGGGAGTAGCTTCCCCTAAAGGGAATTCTTCTACATCCCAGCCAAAGGAAGACATCGTACTGGACCAGGTTATGGTTGGCCTCACTACCATGGCACCGAAGTCTCTGGGGGCAGCCTCTAACAACGCGGCCAGTCCCAAAGTGAAGAAGGCCAAGAAGCATAAGACCAAAGCGGGGTCTAGCACTACAGCTATGCATCAAAAGAGATAGTCTGCACCTCCCAACTATCTGTACAGTTTTTATGTTTGTTGATTTTTGGAATGTAAGGGGTCTAGGACTCCCAATAAAGAAAGCAGAAGTCTGCAGTTTGGTGAGACGGAGGAAGCTGAGCTTGTTTGCCATCCTGGATACCAAGGTGAAGGAAGAGAAGTACTCGGATACTTTTGCCTTGATGTTTCCAACCTGGAAATCCTATGCTAACTATTTTTGCTCTGATAAAGAAAGGTTATGGGTCGGGTGGGACCCTAAAGTCCTTAACTTCATTCCTTTCTGTAGATCAGACCAAGTCATTCATGGGAGAGTACGATACGGCGAGTAGGATAGAGAGTTGATCATCTCTTTTGTCTATGCTGAGCACACTTTTGTTAGGAGAAGATCTCTGTGGACGGACATTGAAGACAAGGGGCACGCATTTGATGGCATTCCATGGATGATTCTTGGGGACTTCAATGCCATCAAAGAGGTGGCTTATAGATAGGGAGGCACGAACAAATGGCTTCCACCCTTTGATGAGTTCCATGCTTGTCTTGAAAATGCTACACTTGATGACCTTAGATACAGAGGCTGCAGGTACACATGGAGTAATAGAAGCCAAGGAGAGAATGCTTGCTACAGGAAGATTGACAGGGTTCTATGCAATTCCAAATGGCAGGCTGAGTTCAACTTCTCTGAACCAAACTTTCTCTCCCCTGGGATCTCTGACCATTCCCCTGTAGTTGTTCGTGTTGATGAGGACAGAAAGATTAAGGCACCGTTCAAGTACTACCACTTCTGGTCTATGCATACAAACTTTCTTCCTGTTGTTTATGATGCATAGTAGGTACCTATTTATGGGTGTGCAATGTTCAGACTATATAAGAAGCTGAAAGCCGTCAAGCTTAGGCTTCGAGACTTCAGTAGAAGGCATTTTCATGACATATCCAGACAGGTCCAGGATGCGAGAGAGGACATGATGAAGGCACAACAAACCCTTGAGGCAAACCCCTTTGACGAGCTGCTTGCAGAAAAGGAAAGAGAGACGGTCATGAGTTTCTCCCAGCTGAGGCTACAGGAGGAGTCGTTCTACAAGCAGAAATCCAGAGTTATGTGGTTGCAGGAAGGGGATAACAACACCAAGTTCTTCCACAACTATGTGAAGGCAAGGGAGAAAAGGAAGCGGATTTCAGAGCTCGTTAGCCACGAAGGGACCACAGTTCAAGGAGAAGGCCATTTGCAGGAGTTCATTGTGGATCATTTCAGCTCCTTTATGGAAGATCAACCGCAAGAAAACTCTGCGCCTAATCTCATGCCTTTTGTGAAGAGATCGGTCCCGGAAGACTACAAGCACCAGCTTACTGCCGAAGTAACTGAAGCGGAGATCCAGCACACTCTATTCTCCTTTGCTCGGAACAAGTCTCTAGGTCCTGATGGCTTCTCGGTGGAATTCTTCATTGATGCTTGGGACATAATCCAGAGTGATATAGTTTTGGCTATCCAAGAGTTCTTTCACAACGACAGGATGCTTAAGGAGGCAAACTATGCTGTCATTGCCTTGGTGCCAAAATGTGATAACCCCACACAGATCACCAACTTCAGACCGATCTCCTGCTGCAATATCATTTATAAGTGCATTGCAAAGCTTCTTGCTATCCGATGTGCCAAAGTGTTGTCTCTTCTCATTAGTCCTTCGCAGGGTGCTTTTCTGAAAGGCAGAAAGATCAACGATAACATACTGCTAGCCCAAAATCTTCTCCATGATTATCATCTGAAGCCATACCTCCCGAGGATTGCCTTCAAGGTCGACATGATGAAAGATTATGACACTCTCTGCTGGAAGTTTCTAGAGCAGGCACTTGGGGATTTTGGATTCCCACAGCAGCTCATATCTTGGATTATGGAGCTCACATGTAGTGCCCAGTTCTCTGTCAACGGGAACGGGGAGCTTCATGGTTATTTCTCAGCTGGAAGAGGACTAAGGCATGGTGACCCACTAGCCCCCTATCTCTTCATCTTGGCTATAGAGGTATTTTTCGGAATAGTTGATGCTCAAACTGGCAAACCGGGCTTCAAGTTCCATTGGAGATGCAAGAAAATCGGCCTATCCTACCTGTTCTTTGCTGATGATGTGGTGCTATTCTCGGAGGGAAACTTGAAATCTATAGAGCTGCTCGAAGAGGGGGTTGACCTTTTCTCTTCAGTCTCGGGTCTCCATCCTAACATCTCTAAGAGTGAGTTCTTTGTGGCGGGGGATGATACCTCCATCATAGATTCTGTCCGACGTATTTGGGGATTTGGTAAGGGATCTCTGCCAGTACGATACTTGGGCATTCCTCTTACCACGAAGCGGTTGAAGGCTAGAGACTATAAACCATTGATTGACAAAGTTGCTAAACGAGCTGCCAGTTGTGAAAAACCGCACTTTGTCTTATGCTGGCAGGTTACTACTTGTCAAATCCGTGCTACAATCCATTCAAGTATTCTGGGCTGGAGTTTTTCTGATGCCTAAGAGTATACTCCTTGGGATCGAAAGCATATGTGGGAGGTTTCTGTGGAAGGGACTATCATTGGGTGCTGCAGGTGCGAAGGTGGCTTGGAGTACTGTGTGTCTCCCCAAGAAGGAAGGAGGACTTGGGTTTTGTCGGTTACAAACCTGGAACAAAACCCTCATGTTGAAGCATGTTTGGGATCTTGCCCGGGGGAAAGGACCATCTGGAATGACTGGGTGTATACTAACCTTGTGCGCAATGATAACTTCTGGTCCATGAAGATCCCAAAGGCTGGCTCGTGGAACTGGAGGCAGTTGTTACAGCTTAGGTCATTGGCTCTGTAACAAATCAGTTGGAAGATTGGGGACGGGCAATCTATCAAGCTATGGTATGATTCTCGGTCTTCTTTGGGTCCCTTGTATTTAAAGGTCTCCAACACCTTTATCTACAACACTCGAATCCCAAGGGATACTACACTGCACTCCCTTATTCAGGACTCAGCCTGGCAGCTACCTTCAGCTATTCTGGACCTCCTTCATGGTTCTCTCCTTCTCGTTATCCATGGAGGGACGGATGTCTGTCTTTGGGGTGATTGGAGGAAGAGGGGATTCTTGACTGCTCGTGCATGAGATCATGTCTCAGAGAGAGCTCCAAAGGTATTCTGGCACAAACTTATATGGTTCAAGGGCAACATCCCAAGACACGCCTTCATTACTTGGCTAGTGGTGCGGCAAAGGCTTCATACTTATGATTGACTTATGGGAATGGGGTTGTTGGATAGTGTTCTATGTGTTTTCTGCAAGAAGGAAGTAGAGACCCATGATCACTTATTCTTTTCATGCAGCTTCCTTAACCCTTTGATGCAGGAATGTCGACAAAGTTGTGCCATGAATTTTGTCCCTGTTGGCAATCCTACCTCTACTGCAAGCGTCGTCTCTACTGCAGGCCTTCCCTCTGCTGCAGGCCTTTCTCTTGGTGTAGACCCCGCCTCTGCTGTAGACCATGCCTCTACTGCAGACCCCACCTCTGCTGCAGGCCCCAGCCCTGCTATAGGATGTCCCTCTACTACAGGCTCCTCTACTGAAGGCCTCCTCTCTGGTGAACCCTACGCCTCTACTGCTGATCCTGCTGCGGACTCCTGCATCGGATACTTTGAGGCCTTACACAAGGCGCTCAAGGCGAAGAGGACCACACCGATCATCATTCAGCTTCTGTTTTGCAGTTTGGTATACACCATTTGGAAGCACAGGAATGACATCATTTTTCGAGCCGTAAAGCCGTGCAAACATGCTATGAAGACTTACTTGTTCAAAGCAGCTATGGACATTGCCTATGCTAGGAAAGAGCGCCTCAATGAGGATGAGAAGAAACTACTGGCCAATTGGAAGATCAAACTGGATGGCTAAGTTATTTGTATATGTTCATGCTTTGTGAGTCATGTAATCAATCATGTATGTAGTGGTTCTACTCGAGGGGAAACTCTTGTAATACTTGTAGCATGCGTGTATGCAACCCTGCATAGAAGCTTAGGCTTTTAATCATTAGGCAGGGAGATGAGGGGTATGGCTTATGTTGAGTCATCCTCTCCATAGATTGTACATAAACTTATTATTTTCAATGGTAAAAAAAAAAAAAAAAAAACCCAATAACGTCAGCATGAGTTTAATTGTTATCATTTTTCTCAACAATTCTTTCACCCATCTCTTTGTTAGAGTGAAGTTTTCTACTTTTGCATCTGTTAATTCTTTGTGTAGCAGTTCTATTTTTCCCTGTTTGATATGTTTTATCAACCCATCATCAGAGGAAACTTCTTCATCTTTTTCTTGTATTTCTTCGTCACTCTCTGTTGCCTCACTTGAATGTGAATGACAGCTTCTTGTCCTGAACTCAAAATCGGCCACATCATACTCTTTTGTTGGTGTTCCATTGTAGGAATCATCGTCATCTGCTTCAGTCGTTCTTGTTAAATGAAACCATTTAAATATTTTTTTATCTTCTTCGCTTTAAATTTTTTGAAGGAGGCATCAATGTTTTTTTTGCAGATATCTAAGATTTTACCTGGCACATCTTGGTATGCTGCAACCTTCATAAACATTTGATAATGGTTCTACAACTTGAGTTCTTTTCAGATATCAGTATTGACAATTAAAAAAATTAACCATTATTATTTAATTGATTATATGTTAATCTATAAAAAAGAGTGCCTATTTAAAAAAAAGAGCATTTTCAAAAAATACAGAGCGACTATTTAATTAAGTCCTTTCTAGATATCATACTAACAATTAAAATCATTAACCATCATTACTTAATTTATTATATGTTAATCTACAAAACAGAGTAGCTATTCAAAACACAGAGTGCCTTTAACAAAATACAAAAAGACTGACTTTAAAAAATAAGTTTGGATCGTTTAAAATACTTACAGGGATTAGCATTGCACATCTTGTTACTTTTTCTAGAATGGAGGAGTTATCATCTAATGATCTTAATCTCACACTTCTATTTTTTGTGAAATTTCAATCAATGCATCTTTGATTTTCTTTGTTGTCAATTCCCTCTTTGTTCTACTTCTCATGTTTCGTTCCTTAAAATGTATGTCTAGGAATTCAGAGTCATTGATTGTTTCCATCAACCCGCTCTGATCCATGTTAATATTCCCTCAACTATTCCAAAAATCAGTTTCATGTCCATTTCCTCAATAATGAATATATGGTTTCCTAAGATGAACACAATTTGATGTATGCAAATGCCGCTTTTTCTTGAATTTACAATTCTCATCTTTTCTTTGAGAATCGCCTTTATCAGATTCCAAAACGGGGTCTTTGTGAAATACAATCTGTGTTCATCATTAGGTGTCATTCCCTTTTTTGGACATGTCAGAATTTTCACCAATGCACCTAAATTACTCCTGTATTGTTCTGACATTGTTAGATCCGTTCTAAATTTGATAATAATGCCGAATTTATAAACAGTGTGCACCTATAATTTTAAAAAGTAATATAACAGAGCGTCTTTGTATTAGAGCGTCTTTTGAAATCACACAGAGTGCCTTTTTAAAATTAATCAGAGCACCTTAAATAAAATTGTGTGATTTCATATTTTTTGCAAACCCCAAAGACATAAGTACATATCTTATTAATATCACAACCACTTAAGTATTGGCATTATTCTCTTCATGTTTTTAGGGTTTGCAAACTTATTTTTATAAATAGAGCGCCTTTTGAAATTAAACAGAGCTTCTTTTGAAAATTACTCAGAACGTTTGTTTATTCTTGAATAGAGCGGTTTTTGAAATTACATAGAGCACCTTTCGAAAATTACAAAGAGCGTCTTAATAAAATTGTGTGATTTCATATTTCTGCAAACCCTAACAAATAATAATATATCTTATTAATATCACAACCACTCAAGAATTGACATTCTATTCATGTTCTTAGGGTTTGCAAATTTATTCTTAGAATCATACCTTTTGAAATCCAAAAAGATTAAAATATGTTGAATGTATTCAATGCAGTCAAAAATCTATGAGAAAATAATTCCAACGAAACTCCAATTCGTGGATTTGTATTCATCAAATCATGAATCTGTAAGACTTATCTATTGTTTGAGATGTAAAATTATTCTCCCGATAAATTTGCAGAGTGTCTCCAATTAAACTCCAATTCGCGAATTGAATTTCTTAGTGCGATTCAGAGAGATTAGGGTGACGAAATTCGTAGCAAAAAGTGATTGATTTGCACGAGAATTAAATTTTTGTTGGGTGATAATGAGGCGGAATGTAAAGCGTCGAGGGTTTGTGTGGCGTTGTCGTGCGCGTGGGTTTTGGGCTCCAGTTGTATGTATTTGGAATTAAGATTCCGTTTGTATTCTTTTTTTTTTTTTTCTAGTTTTAGGAAAAAATCCCTAATTTTTGCGTTCTTCAAATGTAAATAATCGGTATTTTTTTGATGAAAAAAATATATAAAGGAACATTGATCATTAAGCAATGCATTTCAATGTTAGAAAAAAAGAGAAAGACTAATAAAATTAATTTCACTTAATTTCGAACGATGTAGTTCCACCATAAGATTATCATAGTGTCTATACTAATCTATTCAAGTGACAACGAATTAAATCATTATTGTTTTTTGTCTTAACACGTGTCACATCTCTGGAATATTAGGAAAGAAAAAATAAAGTGTCATCACAAATAAAATAGATTAAATCTTTTATCATAAATATAACGTGCTTATAACTTGGTAATAAAACAAGCCAAAATTTCATTATCAAGAAATGCAATCCTTGCTTTTACTGATACAATAACTTGTGTATAAAATAGATTCCTTGCTACTGATACAATAAGAGACCAAATGTTTGAATTTTACTAATTCTTAAATAAAATAGTTCTATCGTAGAATTATCTTATTCCGTGTATTAACACATTAAAATGAAAATGAGACAAATAATGAGGAGTTGTTTTTTATACATGTATATCAATGGCACATATACAAGAGTCATTGTAAAGTGTCATTATAAAGCAAATAGATGAACACATGAAAAGAAAATAAAGAGTCATTGAAAATTAATTAGGTAAAATATAACCATAAATATATAATATTATAATTAATATAGAATCAACCAAACTTGATAGCAAAGAAACCAAACTTTGATACCAAGAAAGAATGAATCAGCTTTATATATGTATATATATTAATAGATGGGAACATGAGAAAAAGGACTGTGTGTCATAACATAAGTGTCTAGTAATAAATGAATCGATGAGATTAAATAACGAAAGATGAATAGTTAAGATTAAAACCTTGCATTGTAATCCAACCCTTCATTTGTGTTGTTTTAATCTCAATCATTCATTAGTTAATAGACACACCTATCTCATAACCCACATTCCCTAAACACATAAATAGATTTATTAAATACATAATTTTTTAAAAGATAAACCCTAGCAACGAATTTACCTAAACACAAATTTACCTTCTATTAACTTGTTTCTGGCGACAACACGGATGACCGACGACAAGAATCATCTTCCGACAACGATTAGGAGCACCTACTGATGACGAAGGCAACCATGGACTATGAGGAGGACCATGACGAACAGAGAAGACAATGGGAAATGAAAGAGTATGAAAGAGTAGGGCTATGCCAGAGTCGAACAGTTCGCGGATTATTCGAGTTTGACTTGACTCGACTCGAGTCCTTAGTCATGTCAAACTTGGCAATAATTTTAGGTTCGACAGGTTCAAGGAGTTTGACTCGTTTGGTTCAACGAGAACTCACGTTCGAATTCAAGTTTTATCGTTAGGTTTGAAAGAACTCGACAAATTATAACTGTCAGATTAATGGAACTTTTAGGGTTTTATATTATGAGCAATTGATTGTATTTTGGGCTTAGTGTGGGCGCTGCAGCCACCACTAATTTTTTTAAATGAAATAAATTTGAAATTCAAAAATATTAAAAAATCAATTTTTGAAAATCGAATATGTGATTTGATAGACTCTTGTCATAGATATCTTGACTGCTGCTGCAACATTCTTCTTTTTTCCCTGTATTTTATTTAAAATGGCTTGTTGGCCGTTAGATGTGAAATAGAGGATTCATCATAGCCGTCCATTCCCCAACTCCAAAGGACCATAATTAATTTTCCGCAAACATACTGTCCAAATGTCAAACTAGCTTCAATTTGAGTTTGACTCGCCAACAACATTTCGGATTGATTCTTGAACATGATCTAACAAGTTGCTAGCTTGTAACAATTTGCGCAGTAATCCTTCAACATGATCATTATATGATCTTAATTAGTTATATGTTTCTTATTTGTCATTCATTTTCTTTCTTTTGAAAAAAGAAACATTTTTATTTGTTGATTAATAGGTTTATGCAATGTTTGATTGTATTTTTGTAAATTTTTATGGTGATGAGTTACATTACATGATTAAAAGGTATAAACACTTGAGTTATCGAGTGACATCGATAGAATTATAGAAATAATTGGATTCAACTTGATTCGACTCGGATTTGACTCACTTCCATATCCGACAAACTACTCGAAAAATAGTTCGAAACTCGAGGAGACATTCGAACTCGGTTCGAATTCGAATTTTTCACTAGTGCTCGAGATCAGATGATGTTTGACTCTAAATAAAAAGTCAAAGTTCGAGATGGAATTTATTGACACTGATTCGGTTCATGTACAACCCTATGAAAGGGTATAGAAGTCTTGAAGAAAAAGTTAATTCCTTCTTCGGGATGAAACATCGACTCAAGAGATTAAAGGAAGGAATGAAAAAGGAGGATTTGGAAGGAATACGGTTCCATCCGGCTCAAAAGACCAAAACAACTCATTTGCCCTCATTTCGTATAAGTCAAGCTTACCATTCTGTGGTTCATTCCGCCGAACAAAACCTACCTTACGGAGAAGGTTGAGCATTCTCCCAACTGACAGAAAAATGATTCGACAATGTTACCAACAAAGACGAGCGAGAACCCACCTCCTTCTCACTTATCAATTATCCATTGCATCCAGGATGTGTTCTGAGAATAATATGAGAACAAACCCGTTATCACCAGCTGGTTCGACTCAGGAGTATAACAAAAAATGTCTCCAGCAGAACAAAGCTGCACATGAGAATCAAGTAAGCTAAAGCAACGATAAGCACAATCTGCCACACATCCACATGATATCATGAATATCAAAGTTATTATAACAGGACGTTCAAGGATCATATCACAGAGAATATATAATAAAACAATTTCACCATGAACGCAGCATTCTTCTTCTAACACCATAGATACAGTAAACTATAACAATGCTCCAGCAGGGACATGTTCATGATCAGCCATATCTTCGGCTGCAACAGCTAAAACGAGCACTTAATGTGAATATATAAATATAGATACATACACGACAACAAAAACAACAGCGAGATTTCCACATTTAGCGACCCAAATATTGGCGAGGGAACAACAAACAACAAATACCTGTATAATCATCGGCCATCGGCAGAAGTGAACGACTCTGCAAAACCGGCTGGCCTTGCTGGAATACTGTCCTTGCTATATTCCAGATCAACAACGCTTGTATCCTTTCCTTCGGACTCTTGCCACCCTTTCACCATTTGGGTCAGGGGAAGGGTGTAATCGATCCCAGCGAATTCCTCGGAATCATCGTCGTATGGTTTCCACTTGTCGACAAGAGGAGACAGAATGTTAACAGCATGGCTCATGTCTGGGCGCTGATTGGGCTCCCTTACCGTACAGTGGCCCGCCAACTCAGCAATTGCCACAATGCTCTCGCTTATTTCTTCTTTGACTTCAAGTGCTGGGTCGATGGCGGCCATCAACTTCTCCTTGTCCACCTTGATTTTCCAGAACCACGCAGCAAGGTATTGTTTTTCCTCGGATCTGCCTTCGTCAAGAGCCATAAGTCCAGTTAATAGCTCCATTAGCACCACACCAAAGCTGAAAACATCGGACTTCGTTGTGATTTTTCCCATAACTGGATGATAAAGTCAGAAACCAATTCTCACGTTAATCAATTGTAGAAGATGAAAGATAATGGCATAGAAACTACAACAGCCAAGAAAACGCCATGATTAAAAAATACTGTAACAGAAATGAAACATGGCGAACAAATCAATGGTTTGTTTCTCCTCTATCCCAAAACCAAGTTTAGCCTTGAAGTGATCTCTCTGTAAAATGAATAAAGGGATTGGTTTCACAATCGAGTGACTAATTCCATATTTGTTAGGATATTTATATCAAGCTTTTCAAACAAATTATGAATCCGAAAAAAGGAAAATCAATCAAAACTTGGAGGACAGGGGAGAGAAGTAATGCATGACATGAGGAGATCATGGTATGCATTATACACTATCAGCACTAAAGAATGCTTCTCATGGGAAGAGGAGTTAGTGGCCGAGAGAAGGGGAGGCAGAAGTCGAAGACTCAAAATAGCAGGAGATCATATACTTGCACTCAGAGTGAAAACTGCAATGGTTTACATCGGATTTTTCTCCACTGAGTAATAGGGCAAGTCTTATATTAAGGACTAAGGAGCAAGAGAGTTACGTGGATCTGATAGCTAGCTCTTGAATTAAAGATACCTCCGAAACATAAGCTAGTTCCCAGGCAGGCACCATGACGTCTACGATTGTTATTCTCATAGATGTCTACCATAGTCATTTTTTACAGTTGCTAACTTGGCTACTAAGGCATACTGATTATTCATTTCTTATGATTCCTTGAGTGCAAGCTAATATTTAGCCCATGGGAACCCAAGTCAAAATATATTCAGAACTTATTATTTCTTATAGGTTCATAACAAAGTAAAATAACAGTTTTTTCGGGGCAAGGTGTAAGGACATTTAACATCAGCTTCTGAACACCAAAACCTTGAACAAAAGGAGTGCTAACTCTAGGCAATTCGGTACACTTAGGGGCTGTTTTGTATTGCTACTCAAAACTGAAGACATCAAAACCAATAGCGAAAACCAAAATGATTTTATGTAAAAGAATCTTAAATATTTTACTCAAACGAACAGGAAAAAACTATTATTTTTCTGATTTTTTTATTTTGTCTTCGTTTCATCCATTTAAAAAACAGAAAACAAAAATCCAAAGTGATTACCAAACAATTCCGTTTCATCAACCAGTAAAATGAAAACAGAAAATCAAAAACAAAAATGACACCAAACCGGAGATAATCATAGAGTTGCAAGGAAGATCAATATTTATACACAAGAAACAGAAATGAAAAACGAACATAACATGAGATGAAAATAAAGCAATCAAGGCATCATAGCAGGCGGAGAAAAACTCTTACCGGCATATTCAGGGGCGAGGTAACCAAACGTCCCAGCAAGTCTGGTAGCCACAGATTTTTCGCCTTCAGGAGCAAGCTTGACCAATCCAAAATCCGAAACTTTGGCTCTGAAGTCTTCTCCAAGTAAGATATTAGATGACTTAAGGTCCCTGTGAATGAAACTCTGGTGTGCTAAGTTATGGAGATATTCCATTCCTCTTGCGACATCCAGTGCAATAATCAGCCTCTTCTTCCAAGATAGAGGTTCCAACTCAAAGCTCTTCCAGTGGAAGAGATGTTTGCTAAGAGCCCCTTGCGGCATGTACTCATACACCAGAAGTCTCTCATTCCCTTCTACCGAAAAACCCAATAGGGATACCAAATTCCGATGCCGAACCTTCGAAAGAACAGCTATTTCAGATTGAAACTCATTCAGTGCTTTGCTGCTGATAGAACCAGCTTCCATCCTCTTCACAGCTATCGTCATCCCATCCTCCAACTCCCCCTTGTATACGGTCCCAAAACCACCACGACCCAGCTCATTCGCAGGCGCAAAATCATTTGTCACTTTCCGAAGCACTTGGACTGATATAACTAGATTGCCAGATTCGATAACATGAGACTCGGCCATTCCGCTGCTGGTGTAACTAGCAGAACCACTTCCAACAGATGCAGCGATTGCAGTATTATTAACAACAGCAATCTTCACCATGTTATCCAAACCGGATGTATCTGTTGGGTGGATAACCAGAGAACCTGGGACTTTGAATGCACCCTTTCTCTTTTTATGGCAGTACAAGGAAAGCGGAATCAACATCAGCACAAGGAGTCCAATACTGGCAACCGAACTTACAATAACCACTAGCTTTGATTTTCCTTTCATTGGAGGGACGCCACCCGGTGATGAGGGAGAAGACCTGCTAGGCGAGGGTGTGGAACTACCATGGGATGAAGGAGCGATGCCACTAGTGTGATTAGTGGTGAAAAGTGGATTATTAGTTGTCAAGAGCTGCACTGCTTGGCCAAATGTTGGCAAGGGAGGGGAAAGATCGTTGCCACTGACATCCAACAGAACGAGGGACTTCAAGGTAGTCCAATTCGACGGAATGGTACCAGTGAGACTATTGTTACTCAGAATTATCTTCTTCAGCGAACTAAGATTACCAATAGAGGGACTAAGAGTACCATTTAGACCAAAATTCGACATGGCTATCAAAGTGACTTGATTATTCTCACAAGACAATCCCAACCACGAACCACCACACGGATCATTGCCCGACCACGATCCGATCAACTTTGACGGGTAATTCAAGTCCCCAAGAAAATCCAGCAATGCCGTGACCTCCGGAGCACAAGGGGCTCCCGGGACAGTTTGACAGAAATCATTGGATACAAATGAAGCATTCGATTTGAATACTGGCAATGGACCCATGAAATGATTATTGCTAAGATCCAACATATTCAAATCCATGCTAGCCAAACTAGTAGGAACCAAACCCACCATATTATTAGTGTTGAGATCAAGCTGCTGCAAAGAACTCAATCCACCAATACTCTCCGGGATCGTCCCGCTGAACTGATTCCCATGAAGCCAAACGCTCGTCAACGACCCCATCGTTGCGATCACATCAATTGATCCCATCATCCCTCCACCACTCTGCCCATTCAACCACAAAATCTGCAAATTAGATCCATTGAAACTCCCCGGAATCCCACCCGACAACCCATTCAACGCCAACTTCAACACCTGAAGCGACACCATCGAGCCCAAAAACCCCGGAATCTCGCCCACAAGATTACAATTCATCAACGACAGATTCTGTAACTGTGCCGATTTCCCCAACGAGGACGGAATCGCCCACCCGCCCTCGCTGGCGTTCAGCCCCGGATTCCCATCCAGCGCCAAAACCAGTAAACTATCCAACCCATCGAAAAAGTCCCCCGGAATCGACACAAAGTTATTGTTATCCATGAAAGCGTACTTCAAATTCCCCAACCCGCTGAAACTCGGGAGCGGACCCGTCAGGTTATTATTCTGCAAACCCAAATTAGACAACATAGAAAGCTGATTGAAATCACTCGGAAGAGTCCCAACAAGCCCGAGCCCCTTGGCTTGGATCTGAGCAACCCGATCGCCCGAACAATACACATACTTCCAACTCGAACCACATGGGTCGTCGCCGGTAGCAGGCCAGTCGAGTAGATCTGGGTTGGATAGGCCTTTTCGGAACTCGTTGAGGATTGCGAGATCATTCGGGTCAGTTGTACACCATGTGAGCTGAATTAGCGATGAGATGAGTAGAAGCAGAGTTGGGTTTTTCTTGAAATCCGCTGCCATGTGAGGAGATGAGGACTTGTTTTGACTGATGCTGAGAAATGGGATTGAATCAATGTTGATGTTGATGAAGATGGTGATCGATGATGAGATGAGAATGTTGAATTGGGAGAGGGGTTTCGATGTGTAGAAGATGAAAATGGTGATGAAGAAGAGGGAGGCGTGTGAGTTGTCGGTTTGCGGTGTGATGGATTGAGGGAGGAATTATTGCCAGTGAGCTGTTGAATAGGTACTGTAAGATAATTTCCATTACCATTTTTCTAGAGATTTTCAGGGAGTTGAAAAAGATATGCTGTTGTAATGCTAGTAACTCGCTGATCACTAAATGATGTGTTTATGATGTGTTTGTAAGGGTTGTGTGCATTAAAATTCTGCTTGTTACTCAAAAATATCTCATTTGTTAAGAATGTATAATTCCTCCGGTTGTATAGAGAGTAAGATATGTTAATGATTAGTTATTTAGATTAAGAATTAGGATAATGAGTTACAGTTTAGAAAACCTACAACAGAGCAATAAACGATCACAGTTGGAAGAGCTATTATGGATCACTTGGATGCAGACTATTTCAAAGAATTTCAAATGACTAACTAGGATAAACATGGATAACAAAATACCACAAATCTGTTAGCTTCTAAGATAGAAGTCTCACGATCAAAGGCACATCACAATGCAGTAGACTGGGTGGTACAAAGAGAAAAAACACAACAGACTGGGGATATAACAGAGTTGATTGATGATTTGATAAGGATCTGAAAAATGGTCATATCAAAGATTTGAGGTTCGAAAATCTATACTAGGATGAAGACTGTTGGAAGAAAGTCTATCAACATCATTGAGGATCAGTATAAGGGACAAATAGACAGCTCTCAATGTTGGAACAGTACAGTCATTGGTTCTAATCCTCTAAGACCTATAAAAAAGGATTTTTTCCACTATGAGAAGATAGACGACAACTGTG
Organism: Drosera capensis; assembly: GCA_001925005.1. Classification (NCBI taxonomy): domain Eukaryota; kingdom Viridiplantae; phylum Streptophyta; class Magnoliopsida; order Caryophyllales; family Droseraceae; genus Drosera; species Drosera capensis. The sequence goes on along the minus strand of LIEC01011465.1, from coordinate 45,820 downwards.
AGAGTCATTTGTAAACTGAAACGCTCTCAAGTTGTGTGACAATCGTTCTAAAGAGTTGAGATTGAAGATTTGAAGGAAGAACTTCACTAGTTTGACTCAAGAACACAAAGGTGTAACAGAGTCATTCTTTGATATGTGCAAAGTTATAGGTTCTTGCCTTACCATGTTATAAACTTGTAAGGGTTTTTAGTAAGTAAAAAATAAAACAAAAACAGTGAACTCACCTCTTAGCTTAACTACGCTAGTCACCTAGAGAAGATTGGACTAAGACTTCATTGGTCCAAAAGACTTAACTCTCGACTGCAGACTAGTTTTGCAGGTCTACAATAGACCTAGTCTAAACTAGTCAAGACAAAACTGCACTAAGTTGCGATTTTTTTTAAATAGTCTATTCACCCTCAATTTAGGTTGTTTATTGTAATTTTGAGAATTGCTTCATTGTTTGGAATTGATATTCTCTCTTGTTAATGTTTCAAAATCTCTCTTTTGATGCTCTTGCTGCCATAGCAAGGCTTCATTGTTTTTTTTGATAACGATCAGTACCTGGTAGACTTAATCGATGATTAAAACAGTATGATATATCCTCTCTTTGTTCCTTATTATTTATAAATTTTTTGTTTGGGTCATCCCAAAATATATATAATGTTTTTTTAATAAATTTTTCACAAAATAACTTACAAATCTATCTAAATTGTTACAGTAAACCAACTTAAAAAACATTCATTTTTCATCAATTCCTATAAAAATTCAACACATATATAAATTATCGTGTGAGATCAAAGTGTTGCATATAATTCGGAAAGAGTGAGTATTTGTTATGTACACCATTTTCTTTTACCAATTGATTTTTTTTATTTTTATTTGAGAAAAAGCCAACGGTGTATTTGAGTTGCCTCATTGTCTATTCTTTCTTTCATTCTTCACGCAGCCAATAGATCATTTTGTTTTCACTCCTTCTTCAGCAACACATATCAAGAATCATCCTTATTTGTCTTCCACGTTCTTTTTCTTCATTTTCTTAAGCTAGGGTTAGAATTATATTTCAGTCTCTAATATTCTCAATCTCATAACATGTAAATTCAAAATCGATTCTACTATCATTCAATTCTCACGGGGAGACGTATCGATGAATTAGTTTGGCGGTTATGCAATCGTTGGAATCAAATTTCTACAACTGATATCCGACTAATTTACTCGATCCGCGAACATGAGGGGTGTCTTGTGCATGATCAAATGGACATCGAGTCGATGTTATTGATTATTTAAATATTAGATTTGAATATCATTCAAGTTCTAGTTGAGATAGATTGTTAAGAATGTGCAATCCCTTCAGTATATAATTTTAGAGTAGGATATGATCGTAGTTAGTTTAAGGTGAAAACTAAGATAGTAAGTTGCAGTCTAGGAAAGCATGCAGCAGAGAAGCACATCATAGTTGGAGTGTCAATGTGAATCATCTGGATGCAGACCACTACAAAAGGCTCTCGGCAATCAATTAGGAAAAACATGGGCAACGAAACACCATAAATGCTTCAAGATCTAGGATCGAAGTCTCATAATCAAGTTACATCACAATGCATAATGGGTGAAGCAGAGTTGGCTAGCAGCAGAGGTGAAAGCGCAGCAGACTAGTTGATGAATAGACTGGGATTTGAGGTTCAAAAATCAGTACTAAGTTGATAGTGGTTGTGAGAAGATCTGTCAACATCACTGAGGATTTGTACAGAGGACAAACAACCAGCTGTCAACATCAGAACAATAAAGTCACGGGTTTTAATTCCTTGAGCCTATAAAAAGGGATTGATAAAGCTCAGAGAAAATTGACGATGATTGTGAATTTCATTTTGCAAGCAAGAAAAAACCTCTCAAGTGTTATACAATCGTTCTCGAGAGTTGTGAAGAAAAGATCCATGAAAAGAAGTTCCCTAGTCTGCACCAAGAATAACATCTACAGTAGAGTCCTTGAAAAGATCTGTGCAACGACCTAGGTTCTTGCCTTAGCAAGGGTTGTACTTGTCAAGGGTTTGTCTTGTAAGTCACAAACAAGAAGATAATGAACACACCTCTTGGTTAGACCATATTGGTGACAAAAGAAAGACTAAATTCAGTCTTTTTGATCATTGCGATTGTCTGAACCAGTATAAAATCATGTGTTCTTACTATTTTTTATTCAATACTAAGAACTATTAGAAAATAATCTAGGATACACAAGAGACAATTATCCAATATAGTTGTCTCTGCTGCTAGCCAAGACCTGGCTGCACTGAACTGTGAAAAGTTTTTGAATAGCCTATTCATCTCCCTAGGCTATTCATTGTAAATTCTGTGTTTTAAAATTGGTATCAGAGCCTGACTTTCTATAGTTAACAATTATCGGTAAGAAAAAGGTCCCTTTCTTTTCTGCTTGATATCGACAAAGAAGTTGCTAACAGTTTATTTTTTGAGAAAGAATGGCTCCTTCAAAGCTGCCTAAGTGCCCTAACAGTGGTGATCGATGCTCTTTCGACAAATTCAACCACTGGAAGTTAAGAATACTAGCTCATTTGGACTCAATTGATGAAAGAATATAGGACATAGTCACAGATGGTCCTCATATACCAAAGATGCCAGATCCACTAGATGACATAAAAGAAGTTGATAAACCAAAAATCTCTGTGGATAAAGAAGGACTTGGACTTGATACCAATAGATAGGAGGGCCAGAAATCAAATCTTCAAGGCCTAGGACGATGACATGTTCGAAATGATGGTCTACACCACCACAACAAATAAAGCATGTGATACTCTACTGCTCTTAAATAAAGGAATAAATGAGATAAGAGAAAACCAGAAGGATGTTCTGATGCAGTAGTATGACTCGGTCTCCATACGAACTTATGAAAATGTCACTACTTTCTATGGAGGATTTAGTGTCTTGATCAACAATCTAAAGACACTTAGAAAGACATTTGACAACAAGAAGGTCAATCTGAAGTTTATGAGATCTCTTGGAGAAACATGGGGCACAAATACTATTGCAATCAGAGAATCCAGAGATTTAACAAAACTGCCACTTGCTCAGCTCTATGATGTGCTGTATACCTATAATCTTGAAGTAGAGAAAAACAAACAAATCGATGAAGAAAGGAAAAAGACCCTAGCGCTAATGGCTCAGGAGAAGATATTGAGATCAATGGCGAAAGATGACATCAACAACAAAAGAATCTATGTCTAAAGAACTTACCTTGATGGGAAAGAAATTCAGGAAGCCGTTGAGAAAGAAAGACTTCAAAAGAAATACCTCCTCCAAATCAAAGGGCAAACAAAGAAGTGTGCTACAACTGCGAGAAACCAAGACACTTTGCTACACAGTGTACATGAGCCTCTCAGGAGTCATTCGCACAGAAAAAGAAGAAGGGGCACAACAAAGGAGGCTTGGGTAGAAAAGAAAAAGGCAAAACCTATATTGCTAAAACCTAGAAAAAGACAAACTCAGATGATGAAGAGATAATCTCAAATGCACAACTCTGTCTCATGGCCAGAAGTGATGACAAGGAACAGGTATTTGACCTTTCCTCATCTAATGTCTCTATTGAGGAACTAAAGGAGGCTCTCCTAGAAACCTCTAAAAACTTTATTGTCCTGACAAGTGAAAATAAAGAAAACCTTGAGATGATTGAAATCTTCAGAAAAAAAAAAAAAAAAACAATCTGGCCTGACCTGTGAGGAAATTGAGAAGAAATCAAATGACTATCTAGTGACCGAGAAAGAACTCAAGGAATCATATGAGAAAGTGAAACTTCTCACTAAAATGGTGGATAAACTCATCAATAGGAATGTTGAACTACAAAGGCTTGTTGACATGTGGAATGGAAAGACCCTAGATCTTCAAAAGATGTTGATCACAGGTCAATCCTTATATGATCGATCTAGATTGTGATATAGAAAATGAGTAAATGAGATTCAATCTTCAATTGCAAATGCAATCCCTCAAGTCAACAAGATAGAGGTCAAACAACCTCTTTTAAAAATATTATAGAAGTATAAGACCTCTACTGTAAAAGAGCAAAAGAGTAGAAGAGTCAATACTCTACAGCTTAAATTATGAAGGTTGATATCTCTGCTGCTTATGCTAAGCAGAAGATGAAGCAATCCCAAGTGGTGACTATTGTCAAACCCAAGAGAGTAATGACCAATAGAAAAATGAATTATAAACCAAAGAACTCATAGTATGCACCAAATTTTTAGCATGGAACAAAACTTCCAATACTACATGGAACAAATCATATCCTAAACCCTGCTGTATATATGGTATATAGCATAGAGATGACAAACCCAAGTAGAAAACCTAAAGTAGCAAGACCATAGATCATATGCTACAGCTGTGGATAAAAGGGTCATAAAACATTCAAATGTAGGTGACCACACAAGAAAGTCATTCAAGTGTGGGTATCTAAGATTAACCAATAAGGACCCATGGTTATGGGCACCATGTTTGAAACAAGAATTTTATACAGTAGCATAAGGACAAAGCTTCGTACATGGGTAGTGGATGCTCAGAACATATGATTGAGAAAAAAAACTTGTCTAAGGAATACAGAAAAAGGAAGGCCCCCTAGTCATATTTGAAGGAGGTAAGGCAGGTAAGATTGAAAGTTATGGAAACTTTGGTACAGGTTCCCTAATCTTTAGAAATGTTACCTATGTAAAGGGATTAGAACATAATCTTTTGTCCATAAGTAAATTATGTGACAAAGTTTATGATGTCTCATTTACAAAGGATAAATGTGAAGCAAGGGACAAAACAAACAAAGAGGCCAAACTAGTAAGGTATAGAAAAGAAAACATATATGGAGTAGACTTCAATATGTCTTAGTCTGCACAGATCACATGTTTCTACACAAATCAATCTGAGAACACAAACTGGTTGTGGCATAAGAGACTTGTAGATTTCAACTTCAAAATAATCTCTAGGCTTTCCTCAAATCAAGTTTCAGAAGGATAAGCTGTGCAAACCATGCCAAGAAGGAAAGCAGACTAAGATAAGCTTCAAAATTATGTGTTAGGTTCACAGATTCAACCTAGAGGAGGGTGGATAAATAGGTTCATTCAAATTATATTAGGTAAATGCAGTGGATTTGATGATTTGAACACTGATGTAGTTTGCAGACTACTAAGATAGTCTGCAGCAAAGACTCAAACTGTGTAAGTTTGTCTCTGTTTTGCTATAGTAATTAGTTTCTAATAGTTCTAAAATATCAAGGAATGAAAGCAAGTAAACTGATAATCGAGAGCTTAGTCGAATCTTCCCTTGGTTACTAGTTTAGTCAAGCCAAGAGGTGAGTTCATTATCTTCTTGTTTGTGCCTTACAAGGTAACCCCTTTTATAAGCTATATAACTTGTCAAAAGGTTAAGAAACTAGATCTTTGCACAGATCCTTCATTAGACTCTGCTATAACTTTTGTTCTTCTATGCAGACTAGTGAATTCTCTTCTTGTATTCTTCTCAGTTTACCTCACTTGAGTAACTGTGAATGTTGGATTGTTTTGCAAGCTTGCACTCTTAATCTCTTATTCAATGAGCTTCATCGATCCCCTTTTATATGCTGAGGGAATGAACCCGTGACTTATTTACAGGACCTGATATGACAGCTTATCACATGTGAATCTCAATTGATGTTGATAGCTCACCTTTTTTAGATCCTCGTACTGTCACACTCTGAACCTCAGACCTCTGAGCAAACCTGAGTAATCATCTCTGCTGCACTCTAGTCTGTTGTACCTTAGTCTGCACTCAGTGTTATCAAGACCTCTATTTAGCTGTGATGATTTATTTTTAAAAATTCTAAATATGAAGCAGTAGAGGCAAGTAATAGACACACCATTTATAGTGGTTCAGGTACTCATTATCAAATGATAATCGAGAGCTTAGTCCAGTCTTCCCTTGGTGACCAGTATAGTCAAGCCAAGAGGTGAGTATCACTATCTTCTTGTTTTAGCTTACAATAAAACTTCTTTTTACAAGCTATTTAACTTGTACAAAAGATGAAAGACTCAAATCCTTTGCACAAATCCTTTCACTATGATGTGTCTTTCTATAGACTAGTGACACTCCTTTCACTATGATCTTCACGAATTAGCGCTCTCGAGTAATCTTTGAATGTTGATTGTTTTGCACACTTGCCTTTCAATCCTTATTCAACAACCTCACTCAAAGAGCTTCGCCGGTTGCCTTTTATAGGCTAAGGAAACGAACCTATTAGCATTGCACTATTTCTGATATGACACTTGGCCATTCATGTCCCCCACCATCTTGTTTTTGATGCTGGCAGTCCACTATCTGCATACTTTACTGTGAGACTTCGTCTGCACCAGTCCGGCTGCAACCTCGTCTGCAAGCTCAATCCTAGATCCTGAAGCCTTTGACGTTCTTTTATTGCTCATCAATGCCTTAGGTGCTTAGCCAAAAGTCCTTTGTAGTAGTTTGTATCTGGTGGCTCATCTGATCTCCATCATCTACAACCGTCTGCTCTTCAGCATTCAACCTAGACTGCAACTCCCTACTTGAATTCTAGCCTAAACATACTAACTACATTATGACTAATACATCTTAGTTTTGTTACATCAATTTCTATACAGTTGAAAGGATTGCACATTTCTATCAATTTCCCCCTAAATTGATGCTAACAAAAAACTCCTATGTAAAACAACAAGTTTACACTACTTTATCTACATAATTACATTGTTTTTCAAACCAAAAGCAAAAAGAAAAAGAAAGAGCAGTAGAGATATTTATACTTACCTTTGATGCTCCTTTCCTTTGCTGCGCTTGTGTTTGTGTTCCTCCTCTGATTCTTTTCTACGCTTGTGAGATCTTTCTTCTAACTCTCTGTGTCGTCTTCGTTCTTCATGAGATTGTTCTCCATGATATCCTTGGCTTTTAGCAAACCTTTCCGTGTCTCTGTCAGATGAATCTCTCTTCTTGGTTACAGAAGACGTCTCCCCCTGAGTCTCAGCTGGGGTCTTATGTTGCTCTACTATAGGGGTTCTCTATGGCTCTTTTGTAGTCTACTTCTCTCCTTTTTTGTTTGCATTCAAGGTGGAGGTGAGAGATTCAATGGTAGTACACACAGCTTGAAGTTCAGAGAAGATGTTCTTCTGAACTACTTTAAGTTTGGTTTCAAAGAGTCCAAACTTGGTGTAATTGATGCGTTTGGTCTCATCTAGTTGTTTTTGGGTGGTCTGTAGAGCCTTGTTTAGTTTCCTTAGATCAGCTGTATGTTGGCTCTTGAATTTGTTGAGATTGGAAGAGCTCAGTCTGTATTGTTGAAGGTTGAGAGCATTGGCTCTTTGCATTTGATCTATAAGCCCTGCTGTCAATTTGTCAAGGGATGTTCGAAGATCTTCAAAGCCTTGAGTTCTGATTTCCCTTTCATGTTCAAACTCTTCTGCTATTGGCTGCAAACTGTCGAGAATCTCATGAAGTGCTTCTTTGTTCTATTGGCGTATGTTGTATAGTTCTTGATCCAATCTCCCAAGTCTGTAGCTTGTAATGTCCTCTGAGGGAGAGGAGTGTATCCTTTCTATAGGTGGCCTTGGTTGTACTGAAATAATTTTAACATCATCATCAAATGCTTTCTTCAGTGCCTTCACTGCAGATGAAGGAGTTGTCTGAGTTTCAAAGGCACTGCTGTTTGAAATTCCTTGTGTAACTCCTATGGAGGGTGGATCTGCTTGTGTTTGCACCTTTCCAAATGTAAGCAAAAACAAGAAGATAGTGATACTCACCGCTTAGCTTGACTACACTGGTCACCAAGGGAAGATTGGATTAAGCTCTCGATCATCATTTGATATCGAGTGTCTTAACCAGTATAAATATTGTGTCTGTTTATTGCTTTCATTACTTTGATATTTAGAATTGCTTCTAATAGATCATCACAACCAGAAAGAGATAAACTCAAAGAGTTACCCATCTCAGGTAGTCTGCATAAGAGCAATAGTCTGCACAAAATAAGTATTCCGTAGAAAAAGGAGGATTAAAGTCTTATACAATCTATTCACCCGCCCTCTAGGTTGAAACTCGAACCTTATAGCCTCCACGTTTGAGGTCTGCATAATGAGCTTCCTCTTCGTTTCCCTAAACTTCTTTAGCTTGATTGGTTGAGCCTTGCTGGCTTGCTGTCTTCTTGTCCTTGGCACTACTGCAATGGTATTCACAGTTACCTTTGGTGAGAAGTCTGCATCCTTCCTTCGGGTCTGCACGGGTACTTTTGGAAATTGCTCTGTAGACTTTCTCCTGGTCTGTACACCTGCAGAAGGTTGTGACTGTTCTGCAGGTTTGATGGTAGTCTACATAGGGACAATCTTCTTTGTCAATCCAATAGGCTACTTGCCTATCGTTTTTACATCTATCTGTTTGTCCACCATCCATGGCTTTCCCTCCTTATCAAAGAGCTTCAGTTTCTGTTTGAGAAAGATACTCATTATCCTTCCAAAAAATGGTTGATTTGATTGCACACCTTTGGCAAGCTGATGCATGAGCAATCTTGCCCAGTTAACTTCATATTCAATGAGGATTGCACACATGATTAAATGCTGATCGGTGGTAATCTGATCTTTACTGAATTCTCATGAGAGACTGACCTTCTTGACAATGTCAGCAAGTATCTTGTGCTGTTTGCATAAGAACTTCTTCATTGTTCTTATTCCTTCATTCCACTTATCTTATGCAAGCATGGCATGTCTCCCTGTTGTCATAATTATAGGTGGAATGATCCTTGACCCTTCGTTTGGTAGGTTGAAAGATTGAGCAAAGTCATCTGCCTTGATGTAAATTGTAACTTTTGTTGTAATAGAGGTATAAGAGATCAACTGCAAATTGCCTGTGACTTTGGCTTTGTCAATGAAATCAAGTACTTTTTCATCATAGATTTTGCTTGTTCGTTCGCGGAAGTACTTGAGCCTGGCTTCTTGAATGAGATCAGCAACTTCCTTTACTTCATCTGATTCGTTTCGCAATGTGTTGAAATCGAACACTACACCAGTTTGGAGTTCGACCTTTCTTGATGGGCTTGATTCATCAGATTTAGAGCTCTTATTTGAGATATTTGATGGAGCGTTGGCCATTTTGAAGAGTGTTTGTTAAAGATCTTGAGTTTCAAAGGTGATTTTGAGAAAATTAAAAGCTAGGGTTTTTAGTTCTTGATTGGAATAAAGGGTTTTGAGATTAGAGAGAGAGAATTAGAACGCTTTAGAGAGAGAGTATGTGAGAGTGTAAAGTGATTTTCATTGAGAATTTTGTTTTCCTTTATAGTCTATAAAAATATTACCCTTGCTAGAAGTTTCTAGCCGTTACATAGTATCAGCCAATTATTTTAACCGTTGCGTGATTTGAGGAAAACTGTTTTGTAAAGTTAATATTCTTTCCAAAAATAAATGTAATAAAGCAATATTGTTTCTAGTCTGCATCTACGTATGCAATAAGTAGTAGAGCAATAATGCTAGTTAGCATAAAATAATACTAGTCTACATTCTACATATTCAGTAGAGGAGTAAAACATTTTGGCCAGTTTCACTATTTTAAATCAAGTATACCCAATTCTCCTCTAAATTGAATAAACTTGTTCTCATCGAGAGATTTTGTAAAAATATCTGCAATTTGTTTTTCTGTTGGAATATATTCCAAATTAATGTGACATTTTTGCACATGATCTCTGATAAAGTGATATCCGACATCAATAAGCTTGGTTCTTGAATGAAAAACTAGATTTTTTGAAATTGGCGTTGCAAACGTATTGTCACAAAATATAGAGGTTTCAGAGAGTATCATACCATAATCTGCAAGCTGTGATCTCATCCATAGTATTTGTGCAGCATAGCTTCCTGCAACTATATACTCTGCTTCTCCAGTAGAGGTTGACATAGTGGTCTGCTTTTTGCTGAACCAGAAAATCAATCTTACACCAATAAATTGACATGATCCACTTGTGTTTTTCCTGTCAACTCTACAACCTGCAAAGTCTGCATCTGAAAACCTATCAGTGTAAAATCTGATTCCCTAGGATACCATACATCGAGATTTGGAGTTCCTTTAAGATATCTCAGGATTTTCTTTACTGCAGTGTAGTGGGATTCCTTGGGATCAGATTGATATCTTGCACAGACACAGACTGCATATTGAATGTCTGGTCTGCTTGTAGTAAGGTATAATAATGACCCTATCATTCCTCTATATATGGTTTGATTTATTTTCTTTCAATGTTCGTCTTTATCTATCTTTATTGATGTACTCATGGGAGTTTTCATAATACCAGCACTTTCTAAGCCATAAGTACTTAGATTGATTTATAAAGAATCCAGTTTTTAAGCTGTATTAACTGCTTCTATAAAGAAGTTTTTTGATAAGTTTGCATGTGGTTGCGTCTATGAGTGTTCTATTTTTCCTTTGAGCCATACTATTTTGTTGAGGTGTTGTAGGTGCTGAGAAGTCATGCTTAATTCCATGATCATTGCAGTAGACATCTACTTCTATTTGATCAAATTCAGTGCCATGATCATTTTTTATTGTGATTACATCTATGCCTTTTTCCTTTTGTATTTGTCTAAGAAACCTTGTCAGTAGACCACAAGTTTCACTCTTTTTATGTAAAAACATTACCCAAGTATATCTGCAATAATCATGTACTATAACTAGAGTGTATTTCTTTCTGTTTAAGCTTTCGACCTCAACTAGATCAAAAAGATCCATATGTAATAATTCCAAAATTCTAGTTGATTCTGAAGAGTTTAGGGGTTTAAAGCTAGCTCTAGTCTGCTTTCCTTCTTGACATGGTATGCATAGTTTATCTGTTTAAAATTTTGCTTGAGGGAGTCCTATTTCTAGGTTTTCTGGGGATAATTTCGCCATAGTTTTAAAATTAAGATAAACTAACCTTTTGTGCCATAGTCAGTTTATATCTTCACCTTCTTTTGTATAAAAACATATTATTTAATTTGATTGTGATGAGTCAAAGTCTATTGCATATATGTTTCCTTTTCTAATTCCTAGTAATTTTACTTCTTGTGTGACTTTATCCTTTACTTGACATGTATCATAAGTGAATGATACATCATAATTCTTATCACACAATTGACTAATGGATAGTAGGTTATGTTCTAAGCCTTTAATATAAACAACATCTCTAAAGATTATGGAACCTATACCAAGGGTTCCATAACCTTTAGTTATACCTGCTTTTCCTCTTCCAAATATGACAAAAGGTCCTTGTTCTTTTCTGTAATTTTTAAGAATGGATTTGTTCCCTGTCGTATGTCCTGAGCATCCATTATCTAGATACCATACACCTCTTTGTCTTTCCTACATTGAAAAGATAGAGAGCTTATACATGGTACCCACTTATATGGATCCTCATTGGTTAGCTCTAGGAACCCACACTTGAATTATCTTCTTGTGAGAATTCCAGCATTCAAAGGACTTATGGCTAAGTTTGCCACAGGTAAAGCAGTAGACCTTTGGTCTTGTGCTTATTAGTGGTCTGCTCCACTGTGTCTGCGGTATTTTACATGAGCAGTTGTCTCGAGTATGGTTTTCTCCAAGTTGTTCTGGAGAATGTTTTTCCATGCTGAGTAGTTAGGTGCTTGCTGAGCTTCATAAGGCCTTTCATTAAATCCTCCTGTAAGATTCTTACCTTCTGTATCTTATGAAAAGTTTGTACTGGTGTTCTGCTCTAGCCATTTTGGGTTTGAGTAGTAGAGGTTTTACTTTGCAGTAAAGATCTCTTTTGTAGACTGTTCTTGCCTTTTGGTTCTTTCTGTGCAGTGAAGCTTTTGCTCTTTTACACATTCTGTACAACAGAGTTTTTGCTATTTTGTACACCTGTTGTAGTTTTGGGATTACTCTTCTGCATTTTTGATGCAGTTGAGGTCTGCCTCTTCTGTACAGTTTTTGCAGTAGTCTGCTTTGCTTCCTTGGTAATGACTTTCTTGTCCGCATTGTTGTTCAACCAGTCATTATACCCTAACCCAGTATTATCATAGGAGGATTGACCTATGCTAAGCAATTTTTACAGACACAAAATCTTGTCATTCCAAGCATCTATTTGCTTCTGAAGCTCAGTGTTTCTCAAAGTAAGTGTTTCCACTACTACATTGAGAAGTTTCACCTTTTCATTTGCTTCTTTCAGTTCATCTTGAGCATAGATTAGACTATTGTTAGTTTTGATAGGAATACGCAATCCCTCCATTTGTATAGAAATTGATGTAACAAACTCAAATGTATAAATTGTAATATAGTTAGATTGTGTAGGCTAGAAGTCAAGTAGGGAGTTGCAGTTGAGATCAGATGCAGGAGTGCAGACGGTTGCAGATGCAGAGGCATGATGCAGACCACCTGGTGCAAACTACAATGAGAACTCTAGATGAACAACTAATATATGTACAAGCAACAAAAGAATTGAAGTCTTCACAAGGAGGACTGGGCTTGCATATGAAGACCACGATGGCAAGGCATAAAGCTGAATCAGACTGTGCAGACAAGATGTTGCAGCAGAGACGGTGTGCAGACGAGATGTTGCAGCAGACTGGATTGCAGTAGAGATGATTGTCAGTATAAGGTCAAAGATTTGAAGTCAGTCAAGTGGAGATTCAAATTAAAGTAGCAACGGCACGAAAACTGGGGATAGTGGAATGCCAGCGTTGAAAACGAGATGGTGGCAAACACTAGTGGGAAAGTGACCCTCCAGGAACAGTAAGTTGTCTACAAATGAGGTTCGTTCCTATGGCCTATAAAAGGGAACCGGTGAAGCTTGCTTGGTAGTTGCTCATATAATGAATGCTGTTGAAAAAGGATTGAAGAGTACAAGAAAGTGCATAGCAATCAAACAGATTCAAAGAGTACTCAAGAAAGCCTAGCCGTGAAAGTAGTGAGGAATATCGCTAGTCTGCCGAAGAACAACTCTTACAGTAGAGCTCAGGATTCAGAGCTGTGCAAAGATCTAGGTTCTCTGCTCCTTATACAAGATCAGAGATCTTGCAAAAGGAAGTTACTTGTAAGCATAAACAAGAGGATAGTGATATTTCCCTCTTGAGTTGACTACACTAGTCACCAAGGGAAGACTGAACTAAGCTCTCGAATATCAATTGATATCGAGTGTCTGAACCAGTATAAACATTGTGTCAATTTACTACTCTCATTATATTGTCTTAGAATTGCCTCAGATAAAATCTAACAGCTGAGAAAGAGATAAACGACTCAAAGAGTCATAAAATCTCAAGTGCAGACGAGACAATCTCATTTACATATTACCTGAGTAGTCTGCATACTATACAAGTCTGCACAGAATCGTTAATCCGTTTAGAAAAAGACCACTAAAGTCTTATACAACCTATTCACCCCCCCCCCCTCTAGGTTGAAACTCAAACACTACAAGTTTCTTTATCTGTTGAATTGTATTTCTCTTTGAGAATTGCAATCTCTTTAAGATTCTCTTTATTTTCCTTTAAAAGGAAATAAAGTTCTCAGAGGTTTCTTGAAGTTCTTCCTTCAACTTAAACAAACTGTTATATTTGAAAAGTCAGGCTCTGATACCAATTGTAAGGTCTAAGATATAACCTAGAGGTGAATAGGTTAATTCGAATTTTAACAATTTTATGGAGCAGATTACAACTTAGCAGACCACTGGTCTACTGCAGACTACTTGGGTAGTCTACAGCTAACAGTTCAAGATCTAGTGCAGAGATTCTAAATCTTGGAATTTAACTCTGTTTGGCTGTGAAGATTGATTTCTAACATTTCTAGATATTAAACAATGAAAGCAAGTAATGAGACATAATATTTATACTGGTTCAGACACTTGTTATCAATCGATAAACAAGAGCTTAGTCCAGTCTTCCCTTGGTGACCAGTGTAGTCAAACCAAGAGATGAGTATCACTATCTTCTTGTTTGTAGCTTACAAGACAACTTCGTTTTACAAGCTTAACAACTTGCAAAAAAGATAAAGACCCACGATCTTCACACAGATTCAGCAATCCGAACTCTACTACAAAGGGTGTTCTTCTACAGACTAGTGAACCCTTCTTTACTGTGTTTTCACAATTCAGCTCTCTTGAGTAATCTTTGAATGTTGATTGCTTTGCACACTTGCCTTTCAATCCTTATTCGACAACCTTACTCAAAGAGCTTCACCAGTTTCCTTTTACAGGCTGAGGAAACGAACCTATTTGCATTGCACTATTTCTGACATGACACTTGGCCACTCGTGTTCCCCACCATCTTGTTTCTGATGCTGGCAGTACACTATCTCCAGAATTTTTGTCGTTGCTGCTTTAACTCAAATCTTCGTTTGACTAACTCCAGACCTCTGACCCCACCATCAGCAACTATCTCTACTGCACCCAGTCTGTTGCACCTTAGTCTGCATACTGTACTATGAGACCTCGTCTGCACCAGTCCCTGCTGTAACCACGTCTGCACACAGATCTATTGCACATTGATGCATTCTGTGTTGGTCCTTGTCTACAAGCTCAATCCTAGATCGTGAAGACTTTGATGTTCTTTTGTTGCTCACTAATGCCAAAGTTCTTTGTAGTAGTCTATATCTGGTGGCTCATCTGATATTCATCATCTGCAGCCGTCTGCTCTCCAGTATCCAACCTCGACCGTAACTACCTACTTGACTTCTACCCTAAAAAACCTAACTACATTATGATTAATATATCTCAAATTTGTTACTTCAATTTCTATACAATTGGAGGTATTGTACATTCCTATCAGTATCACTGATCTCCTCCTCTACCATGGATTTTAGAATTCTCTCTTGAGTTTTGAAAGCCAAGGTCTTCTTTCTAGTATCATCAATTTGCTTCTTTTGCCTAACCTCAAGATTGTATGTATGTAATACACCATAGAGTTGAGCTAAGGACATCTGGCTGTGGTTTTTGTGCTCCAGATTTCACCAAGAGTTCTCACAAACTTTAGGTTGACTTCCTTGTTTTCGAAAGTCTTTCCCAAGGTTTTGAGATTATTGATGAGAATATTAAACATTTCATAGAAGGTGGTCGGATTCTCATCACATCTCATTGAGACCAATTCATATTGTTGCATTAGGATATCCTTCTTGTTCTCCCTTATTTCGTTGGTTCCTTCATTCCTTAGCAGTAGAGCTTCTCATGTCTCCTTTGTAGTGGTTGTATGAATCACTATTTCAAACAAGTTGTCATCAAGGGATTTGAATATTTGATTTAGTGCTTTTCTATCAACTAACACCAGATCCCAGTCTTCTTTGGACCAAAGAGTCTTCGGTCTTTGTACTTCTTTCATTGGATCCACTGGATCTGGCATCATTGGAATATGAGGTCCATCAAAGATGATATCTTGTATTCTTTTGTCTAGTGAATTGAGATGTGCAAGCATCCTTAGTTTTCAATGGTTAAACTTGTAAAATGAACATGATGAAGGTTCTCCACTATTAGGACACTTGGGAAACTTTGATGGTGCCATTGTTCTTCATAAAAACAAACTGTTAGTAACTTCTTTGCAAATGAGATAATGACCTCTTCTTTCCACAAACTGTTAAGTCTGGAAAATTAGGCTCTGATACCAATTGTAAGGTCCACGATTCAACCTAGAAGGGGGGTGAATAGGTTGTTTCAAAACTTTTTCTTTCTTTTGATACGGAATACTAATTCTTTGCATAGCACTGTTCTATGCAGACCACTTAGGTAGTCTATAGATGATAGTTGATAGTCTGCACCAGAGAGTTCAAACTCTTTGAGTTTATCTTTGTTTGGCTGTGATGATATATTTCTAACAGTTCTAAATATCAAGCAGTAAAGACAAGTAATAGACACAGTATTTATACTGGTTTAGACACTCGTCATCAAATAATAATCGAGAGCTTAGTCTAGTCTTCCCTTGGTGACCAGTGTAGTCAAGCCAAGAGGTGAGTATCACTATCTTCTTATTTTAGCTTACAAGAAACTCCTTTTACAAGCTATCTAACTTGTACAAAAGATAAAATACTCAGATCCTTTGCACAAATCCACACTCAGGGCTCTGATGCAAGATGTGTCCTTCTGTAGACTAGTGACACTCCTTTCACTGTGATCTTCATGAATTAGCTCTCTTGAGTGATCTTTGAACTTTTGATTACTTTGCACGCTTGCCTTTCAATCACATTCCACAGCCTTACTTCAATGCGCCTCAATGGTTTTCCTTTTATAGGCTCAGGAAATGACCCAGCAGCATGGTACTGTTTTTGGCATGACACTTTTCCACTCGTGTCCCCCAGCATCTTGTTTCTGATGGTGGCAGTCCACTATCTCTAGAATTTGTGTCGTTACTGCTATAACTCAAATCTTAGTTTGATTGACTCCAAACCTTTGACCCAACCATCAGCAACCACCTTTGACGCACCGAGTCTACTGCACCTTAGTTTTCATACTGTATTGTGAGACCTCGTCTTCACCAGTCCCTGCTGTAATCTCGTCTTTACCCAGATCTACTACACTTTGATACATTCTGTGTTGGTCATCGTCTGCATGCACAATCCTAGATCCTGAAATATTTGACTTTCTTTTGTTGCTCATCAATGCCTTAGGTGCTTACCCAAAAGTCCTTTGTAGTAGTCTGCATCTGGTGGCTCATCTGATCTCCATCATCTATAGCCGTTTACTCTCCAGCATCCAACCTAGACTGCAACTCCCTACTTGATTTATAGCCTACACATACTAACTACATTATGACTAATACATCTCAGTTTTGTTTCATCAATTTCTATATAATTGGAGGGATTGCACATTCCTATCAAGTCTGCCTCCCGTGACCCACACAATGCTCTTCATTTGTGGCCGTCTACTCTCCAGTATCTGACATAGACTATAACTACCTACCTAATTTCCAGCCTTAGCACACTAATAACATTATGACTAATACTCCTAAGTTTTGTTCATCAATATCTATACAAGTGGAGGGATTGCATATTCCTATCAATCTCCCCCTAAATTGATGCTAACAAAACTTCTAAGTAAAACAACAAGCTTACTAAAATTACATCTAAATTACATTGCTTTAAAAACAAATTGAGACTATAGAGCAGTAGAGAAACTTACCTTTACCTCTGATGCTTATTGTCTTCCACTACTGCGCTTGTGAGGTTGTTCCTCTGGTGTTCTGTGATATCCTCTTCTTTCTTCGTGGGGTTGCTCCCCCTGAATTCAATGGCTTGATATCCTTTCCCCTTGAGACTTTGGTCGTTTTGCAAACCTTTCTCCTTCTGCTGCAGCTGTTGTTCTTCTTTTTTGGTCTTCTGTAGTTTTCTCCTTGGCTGTAGTTTTTTCTACAGACTTTTGGAGCCTTATTGCCTCTTTTCCATGCTCTACACTCTTCTCCCCCTTTTTGTTAGCATTAAGTACCAACGTGAGGGTTTCAATGGCAGTTCTGAAGGCTTTGAGTTCAGAGGAAGTGATCTGCTGAGCAATGGTGGCTTAGGTTGTTTCCAGTTAAAACTTGTTTTTCAGTAAACCCAATCTGGTGTCATTATTGTGGATATGTTCTATAAGCTGCTGTTGAATGGCTAGCAAGGCTATTAGAGGTTTGTATAGATCAATAAAGTGTTGTCCTCTTAGTTTATTGAGGTTAGATGCACTGAGTCGATACTACTGAAGGTTTAGTGCACTTTCCCTTTGGATTTGATCTACAAGCCCTTGTGTCATGATGTAGAGGGTTGCCTGGAAATCTTCAAAGTGTTGTGTTCTAGTTATTTTCTCATGTTCAAGTTCCCTTACGACTAGTTGTAGGTTGTTGAGGAGGTTCTTGAATGCATCCCTTGTCCATTGATGCATGTTGTAGACCTCCTGATCCAATTGTCTAAGTCTGTATTCCACCGTTGTATCTTCAGCAGATGATTCTTGATGTGCAAATGGTTGAGTCTCTACTGTTGTTCATACAGTAGAGGATGACCTTTCTATGATAGGTGCCATTCTGACTTCGCCAAGATTCTGCCTCAAACTTCTAGTTGTAGTATGAGGTGTCATTTGAAGATCCGATGCTCCATTATATAGTAGGCCTTGAGAAAAACCTACAGATGGTGGATCTACCCTAGTTTGCACTATTCCAAAGGAAGAAGGTGGCGAAAACTCGATGTTTAGTGGGGTTTGACCTTGCTGACCAGATGGAGTATCACTCATCAGATGCTTGTTGATTTCTTCAAGATTGATTCCTTTGTGAGCATTGTCTCCTCCAGTCTGCTCCTCAGTTTACTATTGGTTTGTTTCCTTAGATTCGTCTTCAACTATGACGACTTCATCTCTCTGAGTAAGAGTCAGATCAAGTGTTGTGACTTGTGTAAATTCTTCTTACTTTGTAGTCTGTAGGTAATCTACATGGACTTTTTCAGTGGTAGCCTCTACTGCATCCCTGATGGCTGATGCGGTTGGGAAGCCCTCCTTTGATGATTCCTCTACGGCTGTTTCTTTCTGTATTGTTGATTTTGATACACATGACTCTGATATAGGGGATTCGATTGCAGGTGACTCAGCTGCATGTGACTCTGCTGTAGGTGACTCACCTGCATGTGACTCTCGTGCTGCCTCTCCTACTGCAGATGGTTCTGTTGTTGACTGCTCTTGAATCCCTTCTTCAGCTACTTCATCAATGATGTCATCATCATCATGACCTTCTAGCTATGGAAGTTCTTCATCATCATCATTATCTTCTGAGGGTTGTGCTCTGTCGACTGTTGGCCTTGAGAGATAGTCATAAATCTCTAAGGTCGCTGCCCTGACATGCTCGTCTACCAGCCTTTTCAGTTCAGCCTCCACTTCAGGAGTGTACACAAACTCAACATCTTATAAATGTGCCTGTCTGTGCTACCTTGTCTTGAGTGTTGAGTCCTTGACCTCTAGAACTCCACTGAATAAGATGTAGGGCTAAGTTGGTATTTTCTTCTTGTTAGCTTCTCTTTTATGAATCTTGACAAGTTGATGGATTTCAACTACTCCAATTTCTGTCTTGGAGCCATCTGGGTTGACTCTGTATCTTGTGGTGGGTTCTAATGGATAACCTTTGGCCTTGCAACCTTGGTTATCCTTTTGAGTGGAAAATTGTGTTGTTTGATGAACTTTTGGATTATTTCTTCCTTTTGAGGTTCGCCTTGCACCTCGTCTGTCTTGACTCTATGTTCTTGAACCTTTTCTTTTATGGCTTGAACCGTCTACAGAGCTTTTATGATTTTCTCCTTCTTTAGAGATTATGTGACTATGGTTATTGTTGTTGTGGCCCAAGCCTCTAACGTAGTTGAGGGATGATCTTCTACAATTACTAACAGATCCATTGCAATACTGGAAATTGAAATGATCGGAGTTGTGAAGGGTTCAGTTACAGCAGACCTGATAGTCACTGTTTTTTACAGTAGGGGTGTCCTGAGATTGTCCCATCTGCATCATTCTAAGTTTGGCTTCAATGACCTCTATCTCCCTTCTTGAATATCCCTATGCACTGAGCTCTTGTCTGAGTTGAACTTGTGGTCCTTCCCTGATCTCTTGATAGATTCTTTGAGCTTCCAATATGAGATTTGTAAGGTTTTCATCGACACCAGCCTTCAGATACTTTAGTGCTACATTGGCATCTTGAAGTGCAGCAAGCTCTGGTTCCTTTGGTGGTAGGGTTCTTGAGGATGAGCCCTCAATTGTTTTCCTAGTCTGCTCTTCTGCACATGCAGATTATGCTTCCACTTCCATCTCAGTAGGGTGATCTGATATTGTTTCCACTTCCACGTCTACAGAACAAGTCTTCTTCTGGTCTTCTTTGTTTGCTTCAATCTAACGAGTTTTGCCTTGGTGATCACCTTTGTTTTGGCTTTATCAGATTTCTTCAGAGGCTGGCCTGCAGCCTTTGCAATAGTTTACATTATTGCTGGCTTCTTTGAGAATTTGATAGGCTGTTTGCCTGCCTTCCTTACATTGATTTGCTTGGCCACAGTTCATGGCCTTCCTCTTTTGTTGGATACCTTCAGTTTGTCTCAGGATAATATTGATAACCCTTCCAAACAAAAGCTGTTTTACTTTCACAGCTTTAGCAAGTTGATACATGAGCAATTTTGCCCAATTGAGTTTGTGCTTATTAAGAGTTGCACACATAATCTACTGTTGATCAGATGTGATCTTATCTTTGGAGAACTCTTTAGACAATATCACCTTTTTCACAACGTCTACAAGCAGCTTGTGCTCTTTAGACAGATATTTCTTCATTGTGTGAATGCCTTCCTTCTGCCTCTTGTTGCTGAGCATAGCATGTCTTCCATCAGCTACTACAGAAGGTGCGATACTTCTTGGTCCTTCATTCAAGACTTTGAAGTACTGCTAAAAGTCATTTGGGCCTATGTTGATCCCAATTTTTCTTGTGGAGATGTATGTAATGAGTTGGTGATCGTCTACAACCTTCGCCTTCTCGATGAAGTTTAGTACCTCTTCATCGTATATATCCTGCTGGTTTTTTCACAAAAGTATTTGAGTCTCTCTTTGGATAATATTAATAACCCTTCCAAACAAAGGCTGTTTTCCTTCCACAACCTTAGCAAGTTGATACATGAGTAATTTTGCCCAATTGAGTTTATTCTTAGTAAGAATTGCATACATAATCTCCTGTTGATCAGATGTGATTTGATCTTTGGAGAACTCTCTGGACAATATCACCTCTTTGGAGAACTCTCTGGACAATTCCCTGATCAGTTTATTCTCAACTTATGCTCTTTAGACAAATATTTTTTTTATTTTACGAATGGCTTCCTTCTGCCTCTCTTCGCTGAGCATAGCAAGTCTACGATCAGCTACTACAAAAGGTGGTACACTTCTTGGTCCTTCATTCGAAACTTTGAACTACTTCTTAAAGTGATTTGCGCCTATGTTGATCCTAATTTTTCTTGTGGAGATGTATGTAATGAGTTGGTGATCGTCTGTAACCTTTGCCTTCTCGATGAAGTTTAGTACCTTTTGTGATCCTCATGGGTTTCTCACAAAAGTATTTGTGAATAGCCTACAAAATCTGCATCTGAATAGTCTGTTAATGTAAAATCTGATTCCCTAGAATACCATACACCATGACTTGAAATTCCTTTGAGATATCTCAGGATTCTCTTTACCGCAGTGTAATGGGATTTCTTGGGATCAGATTGATACCTACCACATACGCAGACTGAGTATTAGATGTCTGGTCTGCTGGCAGTAAGGTATAGTAAAGAGCCTATTATTCCTCTATATATTGTTTGACTTATTTTCTTCCCACTTTCATCCTTATCTATTTTTACTGATATACTTATAGGAGTCTTCATATGGCTTGTATTTTTTAATACATACTTTTTAACTGTGTTCTTTAGGTACTTAGATTGATTTAAGAAAATGCCACTTTCCAATTGTTGTACCTGAAATCCTAGAAAGTATTTTAATTCTCCCATTAAGCTCATTTGAAACTTGCATTTCATTAATGCAAAAAACCCCTCACAGAGTTTATTATTAGTGCATCCAAATATAATGTCATCAATAAAACACTAACAATACATGTTCTTTATGATTTTTAAGGAATAAGGTGATTTCTACCTTTCCTTTCTGAAATTTATTCTCACATAGGAAACTTGAGAGAGTTTTATGCCATGCCCTTGAAGCTTGTTTCAGTCTATACAATGTCTTGTCAAACCTGTAAACATGTCATGGATGTTCAAAGTCTTCGAAACCAGGAGGTTGTTGAACATATATTTCCTCTTGTAGCTTTCCATTTAGAAAGGTACTTTTTTACATCCATCTGATAGACTTGGAATCCTTGATATGCAGCATAGGCAAGGAACATCCTTATAGCTTCCAGTCTTGCAATAGGGGCAAAGGTCTGATCAAAATCGATTCCCTCTTCTTGTGAGTATCCTTTTGCAACTAACCTATATTTGTTTCTGATGATTGTTCCATTTTCATCAGTTTTGTTTTTGAATACCTATTTCTAGCCAACAACTGAATAATTTCTGGGTCTTGGTGTCAGATACCATACTTCATTTCTTTGAAACTCATTCAATTCTTCTTGCATGACATCTACCCAGTTTGGATAACATAAGGCTTCATTTGTTATCTTTGGTTCTATTTTTGATATGAAGCAAGCAGACAAGGATTCTCTGGTTGTTGCTCTTCTAGTTTGCACAGGTGCATCCTTGTCTCTAATGACGTCTTCCGGTGTGTATGCCTTGATCCATCTTCTTTTGTCATGTTCATAAGTTGTTTATTCCAGTTGTTGCTGCATGATATATTGTTCTAGTTCTTCTGCATTATGGTTTTCTACATTGTGTGCAGACGACTCTTTCTTTTTTGCAGTTTCAATACATTCGTCTGTATCCTGTTCATCATCTATGCATGCACATTCCTCGTCAAAGGCATTAACATCACACATGGATATTTCAGATTCATCAAAGGACACATGAACTGACTCCTCAACTGTCTGTGTTCTGACATTGTATACCCTAAAGGCCTTACTAGTTGTGGAGTATCTTAAGAAGGTTCCTTAGTCTGTTTTATGATCAAATTTCCTTAGATGGCTTTTATCATTGTTGTATATATAGCATTTGCATCCAAAGACATGAAAGTATTTGACACTTGGTGTCTTTCCTTTCCATAATTCATAAGGGATTTTCTTATGCAGTTTGTGTATAATGCATCTATTTTGAATATAGCATGTAGTGTTTACTATTTCTACCTAGAAGGTTTTTGATAAATTTGCATCAACAAGCATTATCCTAGTTGCTACTATAAGTGTCTTATTTTTCCTTTCTGTTAAATCATTTTGTTGGGATGTCCTAGGTGCTGAGCAATTATATTTTATCCCATGATCATTGCAGTCGGCATCTAATCCTATTTGATCAAATTCAGTACCATGATCACTTCTGATTGTAATTACTTTGATGCCTTTTTCATTTTGAACTTGCCTTAGGAATCTAGTTAATAGGTTGCAAGTTTCACTCTTTTTGTGCAAGAATATTACTAATGTATATCTTGAATAATCATCAACTATTATCAGAATATACTTCTTTCTATTCAAGCTTTCTATCTCTATTGGACCAAAAAAATCCGTATGCAATAGCTTCAGAATTCTACAAGATTTTGATGAATTTAAAGGTTTGAAGCTTACTCTGGTCTTCTTACCTTCTTGACATGGTCTGCACAATGTATCTTTTCTAAATTTTATTTGAGAAAGACCTTTTACTAGATAATTTGGCTATAGTTTTGAAATTTAAGTGAGCTAATCTTTTATGTCATAGCCAGTTTGTGTTTTCAGCTCCTTATGTATAAAAACATGTTATTTGATCTGACTATAATGAGCTAAAGACTACTGCATAAATGTTTCCCTTTCTGGTTCCTAATAGCATGACTTCTACTATGACTTTGACTATTACTTGGCATGAATCATGAGTAAACGAGACATCATAGTTTTTATCACACAGCTGACTAATGGAAAGTAAATTATGTTCTAAGCCTTGTACATAAGTTACATCTGTAAAAACTAAGGAACCTGGACCAAGGGTTCCATATCCCTTGGTTTTACCTGTCTTTTCTCCTCCAAAGATGACCAGAGGTCCTTATTCCTTTCTGTAGTCCTTAAGGATTCTTTTGTTTTCTATTATATGTCCAGAACATCCACTATCCAGATACGAAGTTCCATTTTGTTATTCCTGTAATAGAATAATGAAAAACTTGTACATGGTATCCACTCATATGGGTTCTTACTTGTTAGTCTTTGGAATCCACACTTGAATTGTTTTGTTGTGTGAGTTTCAATATTCGAATGATTTGTGGGTAGGTTTGCCACAAGTGTAGCAGTAGACCCTTGGTCTTGTTGTCCTGGGTGGTTAGTTGATGTTTCTTCATCTATTTTGTTGTATTAAGTAGGTGCACATAGACTTCTCATGTGATTTTCTCCATGCAGTATTTGAAAATTTGTTCCATACTGGGTACTTTGGTGCATACTGAGGTCTGTATGGCCTTTTCTTGCTTCAATCCTATGACTCCAGACCTTTTACACCTTGTTGTGTTTTATACTAGCTAGTGACAGTGCCCTACTTAAGGTTTTGACATTTTAGGTTTGAGCAGCAAAAATTTTACTATTCTACACATCTTGTGCAGTAAAGGGTTTATTCTTCTATATCTTTTGTGCAGTAGACACATTACCCTTCTGCAGGACTTTTGTAGATGTCTGCTTTGCCTTTCTCTGACTTGTGATAATATTTTCACTCACTTTTGGATGTGAGAGATTGTTCAACTAGTCCTTGTATCCTATGCCGACTTTATCATATGAGGATTGACCCATATTAAGCATTTTCTACAAGTTTATGGTCTTTCCATTCCATGTATCTACTTGTTTTTGAAGCTCAGCATCCTCAATGTGAGTGTCTCCACTACTGCATTGAGAAGCTTTATTTTTTCATATGATTTCCTTATCTCTTCCTGTGCCTTGGCTAGGTTACTATTAATCTCTTTGTATGCTAGATTGTTTTTCTCTTTGAGATTTGCAATCAACTTGAGATTCTCTTTATTTTCTCTTGAGAGGGAAACAAAGCTTTCGGAGGTTTCTTAAAGTACTTCCTTCAATTCCTCCAGTGTGGCATCTGAGTTAGAAAAATCAAATACATATTTTTTTTCTTTATTTTTTTCCATGAGACAGAGCTGAGCATTTGAGATGGTTTCTTCATCATCAGAGTCTGTCTCACTCCAAGTCTTAGCAGCATAGGCTTTGCTCTTTTATTTTCTACCACGGTTCCTATTGCTGTATTCCTTCTTGTACTTTTGTGCAGACGGTTCTTGTGTAGGTCGTCTCTATTACGCAGCAAAATGACCTGGTTTTTCCCATTTATAGCAGACTTCTTTCTCTACTTCTTTGGCTTTTATAGAGAGATTCTTCCTGACGTTCTTCATTTTGAACAACTTTCTAAACTTCTTGCCTATTAGTGCAAGTTTTTCTGATATAACTTGTTCACTTGCAGACGAGGTGTCGCTTGTTTCCTCCTCTGCCATAGATCTCAGGATTTTTTCTTGAGCCTTGAAAGCTAGAGTTTTCTTCATGGCTTCATCGATTTGCCTCTTTTGCTCAACTTCCAAATTATATGTATGCAGCATACCATATAGTTGAGCTAAGGACATCTTGGCTAGGTATCTGGACTTCCATATTACTGTGGTTTTTGTACTCCAGATATTACCAAGTCATCTCATGAACTTCAGGTTGACTACCTTATTTTCAAAAGTTTTTCCCAAAGTCTTGAGATTATTGATGAGTATATTGAACCTCTCATAGAAGCTGGTTAGGTTCTCATCAGATCTTATTGAGACCTAGTCATACTGCTGCATCAAAATATCTTTCTTGGTTTCTTTGATTTCATTTGCTCCTTCATTTCTGAGCAGTAGAGCTTCTTATGCTTCCTTTGCAGTGGTCGTGTTAACCACTATTTCAAACATGTCATCATCTAGAGCTTTGAATATTTGATTTCTTGCTCTCCTGTCCACCAGTACTAGATCCTAATCCTCGTACTAGATCCCAATCCTCGTACTAGACCCCAATCCTCCCTTGTCTACTTCGTTGTTTGTGTCAATTGGATCTGGCATTTTTGATATGTATGGTCCATCAGTAATGATGTCATGTATTCTTTCATCTATGAAATCCAAGTGTGCAAGCATCCTCAGCTTTAGTGATTAAACTTGTCGAATAAACATGTTGGTGGGTCTCCGCTGTTGGGGCACTTGGATAGCTTTGGCGGAGTCATATTTTCTTTACAAAATAAACTGTTAGTAACTTCTAACATATTTAAATCTAAAAAATGACATTTTCTTTTGAAAACTGTTAGGTCTGTAAATTCAGACTCTGATACCAGTTGTTAGGTTCACAGACTCAACCTAGAGGGGGGATGAATAGGTTGATTTAAATTATATCAGGTAAATGCAGCGGATTTGATGGTTTGAACACTGATGTTCTTTGCAGACTACTAATGTAGTCTGCAGCAAAGACTCAAACTGTGTAAATTTATCTCTGTTTTTCTATATTAATTAGTTTCTAATAGTTCTAAAAATCAAGTAATGAAAACAAGTAAACAACACAAGATTTATACTGATTCAGACACTCGTTATCAACTCATATCCGAGAGCTTAGTTTAGTCTTCCTTTAGTGACCAGTTTAGTCAAGCTAAGAAATGAGTTC
Organism: Drosera capensis; assembly: GCA_001925005.1. Taxonomy (NCBI): domain Eukaryota; kingdom Viridiplantae; phylum Streptophyta; class Magnoliopsida; order Caryophyllales; family Droseraceae; genus Drosera; species Drosera capensis. Next base: position 19,631 of record LIEC01011465.1, on the reverse strand, counting down.
ACTATCTTCTTGTTTGTGGCTTACAAGATAACCCCTTTTACAAGGTAGCTAACTTGTCAAAAGGTTAAGAACCTAAATCTTTTTCCCAGATCCTTCACTGGACTCTGATGTAGCTTTTGTTCATCTATGCAAACTAGTGAGCTCTACCTATATTGTTCTCAGTTTATCTCACTTGAGTAACTTTGAATCTTGGATTATTTTGCAAGTTTGCACTCTTAATCTCTTATTCAATAGCTCTAGTAAATGAGCTTCATCGATCCCCTTTTATAGGTTGAGGAAATAAACCTGTGACTTATGTACAGTACCTGATGTGACAGCTTGGCACATGTGAACCTCTGACCCAATCTCAGCAACCATCTCTGCTGCACTCCAGTCTATTGTATCTTAGTCTGCACTCAGTACTGTCGAGACCTCGTCTGCACCCAGTCCCTGCTGCAACCTCATCTGCACCCAAATCTGATGCAATCCATGCATTGTTGTGTTGGTCCTCATTTGCAAGTTTAATCCCAAATCATGAAGCATTTGCAGGTCTTTTGTTGCCTATGCATGTCTTAGTTGCTTATCCGAAATCCTCTGTAGTAGTATGCATCTGGTGGCCTACATAATACTCTCCATCTGTGATCGTCTACTCTCCAGTATCTGACCTAGATTGCAACTACATACCTAATTTCCAGCCTAAGCAGACTAACAACATCATGGTTAATACTCCTAAGTTTTGTTCATCGATATCTATACAAGTGGAGGGATTGCACATTTCTATCACTATAAATTCAATAGAATCCACTAGAGTTCTTGAACTCTTCCACATGGACTTATTTGGACCAATGGAAGTGAAAAATATAAGTAGAAAGAAATTCATACTTGTAGTTGTGGATCTGTTTAGGACATAACATGTGTTGCTTTCTCTGCCCAGTAACTCAGGCAATTCTGCATCTGAGAGCATTGTCCTAACTGCCCCGATTAGTGTTCTATTATTTCTCTCAGTCACACCATTCTGTTGTGTTCTAGGTGTAGAAAAGTTGTGTTATGCCATGATCATCACAGTATTTGTCTACACTTGTTTGGTCAAATTCAATTTCATTATCACTTCTAATGGCAATCACATCAACTCCCTTCTCATTCTGAACTTGTCTTAGGAACGTAACTAGCAGACTACATGTCTCATTCTTCCTATGCGTGAACAATACCCAGTGTATCTTGAGTAATCATCTCATTGTCTATTCTTTCTTTCATTCTTCACGCAGCCAATAGATCATTTTGCTTTCGCTCCTTCTTCAGCTACGTATGTTAAGAATCATCATCCTGATTTATCTTCCACGGTCTTTTTCTTCATATTTTTTTTTAGCTAGGGTTAGAATTATATTTCACTCCCTAATATTCTCAATCTCATAACGTGTAAATTCAATATCGAATATGCTATCATTAAATTCTCACGGGGTGACGTATCGACGAATTAGTTAGGCGGTTATGTAACCGTTGGAATCAAATTCTACAACTGATATCCGACTATTTTACTCGACACTCGGACATGAGAGGTGTCTTATGCACGATCAAATGGACATCGAGTCGATGTTATAATTATTTAAATGTTAGATTTGAATATCATTCAAATTCTAGTTGAGATATATTGTTAGGAATGTGTAATCCCTTCACTATATAGAAATTGATGAACAAAAACTTAGAATAGGACATGGTCATATTAAATATTTAAGGTGAGAATTAAGATAGTAAGTTACAGTTTAGGAAAATATGTAGCAGAGCATTAGACCACAGTTGGAGTCACAAGACGAATCATTTAGATGCAGACTACTACAGAAGGCTCTGGAAAATCAAGTAGGACAAACATGGGCAGCAAAAGACCATAAATACTTCAGGATCTAGGATCAAAGTTTCATGATCAAGTTACATCACAATGCAGACTGGGTGTAGCAGAGTTGGCTAGCAGCTGAGGTGAAAGCATAACAGACTGGTTGATGAATAGACTGGGATCTAAGTAATGGTCACATCGAAGATTTGAGATTCGAAAATCAGTACGAGGTTGATAGTGGTTGTGAGAAGGCCTATCAACATCACTGAGGATTTGTATAGAGGACAAACAGCCAACTGCCAACATCAGAACAATATAGTCACGGGTTTTAATTCCCTATGCCTATAAAAGGGGATTGATAAAACTCAAAGAAGGTTGACAACGATTGTTAATTTCATTTTGCAAGCAAGAAAAAACCTCTCAAGTGTTGTGCAACCGTTCTCGAGCGTTGGGGAGAAAAGATCCAACGAAAGTAGTTCACTAATCTGCACCAAGAATAGCATCTATAGCAGAATCCATGAAAAGATCTGTGTAACAATCTAGGTTCTTACCTTAGCAAGCATTGTACTTGTAAAGGGTTGTCTTGTAAGCCACAAAGAAAAAGATGGTGAACTCATCTCTTTGTTTAAACGCATTGGTGACCAAGAAAAGACTAAATTAAGCCTTCGTTGATCACTTTACAATGTATAAACCAGTATAAAATCCTGTGTTCTTACTGTATTTTATTCAATACTTAGAACTATTAAAAAACAATCCAATATAGGCAAGAGATACTTATCTAACATAGTTCTCTCTGTTGCAGACTCATTCCACAATTGTACAGAGGGTTAAGTGCATATTAGTAAAGATCAGGTTGTACTGAACTATGAAAAGTTTTTGAATAGCCTATTTACCCGTTCCTTCTTCTAGGCTATTCATTGTAAACTTTGTGTTTTACACAGGTCGTCTACCGTAATCATTCCACAAAGATCGACCGATGATGTGCTGAGAAATCAACCTTTAATGTGTCTTTCGCAAGAGACAATTATCTAGCATAGTTGTCTATGCTGTAGACTCATTTTGCAATTCTACAGAGGGTTGTGCATATTAGCAAAGATCATGCTGTACTGAATTCTGAAAAGTTTTTGAATAGCTTATTCATCCGTTCTTTCTTCTAGGTTATTCATTGTAAACTCTGTGTTTTACATAGATTATAGGTCGCCTACCGTAATCATTCCACAAAGATCGGCTGATGATGTGCTGAGAAATCAACCTTTAATGCGTCTTTCGCAAGAAACAGTGCCTCAATCCAATACTTACGTAAGTGTTTCGCAATAGTTGTTGCACAATGTCTCTTCTTGGATATTGTTACCCATATTAGGTCAGTTGTTCCAACTCTTGATATGTGATGTAGCGAAGAAGATGTTGATCTAGCTTTTTTAACAATCTCTTCGAGTAAGTTGAAATGCTTGCTCTTGTCAAATTAGTCTTTGCTTACAAGCGATTGGATACTTTTTTTAAGAAGGCTCTATGCATTTCAAGGATTATCTTGTCAAATATGTGACCGAGATTGGATTCTTATACTCGATGAAGCGGAACACGAAATATTTTTTTTATGTTGTTTGTAGTTCCGTTGAAGCTATTGGATGTATTGGTTTATGAGGACATCCTTATGTTATGCCAATGTTTTTTTTTTTTTGTTATTAAGAAACTCAATAATACACATAAATGAGACATGATGCTACACCGTGATCGTAGGTCTAAGGATGAGTTCCGATTTGATTGCTTCAATGCACTGTATAGTAGTGTATGTGGCCAAAGGCAGGAAATAATTTAATGTAAAGTATTGGGAGGGGCACTATTAATTATTAAAAAATTATGATAGTGTATGTCAACATGATAGGCAACTATAGAAGATTACTTATAATTTTTTCGCCAGTAGCGAAGTACACCTTCGTGTGTTTCAACGAGTTATAACGCGTCGACTTCGCTTCGTGTGTCAAACACCCAAACTTTCCAATGGTCAATGCCATATTTTCTCGATTTGTCTCCATTTGACAATATCGGGATAACATGGAATCTTCTTTTTCATTATTGCATAAGATGTTATCAATCCACATTTCAAGTGAGGGCCAAAGTTTCAATCATTAATGAAAAAAAAAAATATGTAACGAAGATGGTTGTTTAATTACCCAGCTTCCCGATGCTGTTGCTGCTAATCTGCTCATCATGTAAGGTGTTAGCAATATCCTTCGTGGATGCTACATTTCCTTCATCATTCCAAACAATATCCATGTAGTGTTGTATCAAAAAATAAATTCAGTGCTCATACGATTGAATTCTACAGAAGTGCTGCTTGTTATTGTCGTTGTCTGAACGCTTTTTTTTTTTTTTTTTTGAAGTGGCTCAGAATCCCTTATTAGGCACACTATTCCTGATATAGCAATAAATGCACATAAAGAAATGGTTCAGTGCCTCTTACATAATAGACTTAAAGTTGCAATAATTTAGTAACTTAGCAATAATGCTGTGTTTGGTTTGTGGTAATGGGTCAGCAATGCATTAGTCTATTCAAGAAAAAAAAATGTTTGTTTGATTTTTTCTGTCTGAATGGTCTTGATAAACCGTTCATCCAATATCTTATTTTTTCATTCCTTATCCCCACCCTATTAGTTGGGTTTTTTTTACCCGAAAAGAAATCAAAAAAAAAAAAAATCATTTGTCTCTTGATTGTTGTTTACCTTTCTCACTTTCTTATTTTCTCTTTCCTCCGTCTAGTCTCATCTATAGATTGTTGTTTTGCTTGGGTAAATATTCCTTCTTTCTCTCTTTTGTTACTTATACTCTTAAATAATGATAATTTTTTAAAATTGATAAAATTTCATCTCGAATATGGAAAAATATGATAATATCTATACAGATCTAGCGATGCCGATATCAACACTAATCTAATGTCTAGATTTGGTTAAAGGGTTGTTTAGGAGCATTAGATCGAACATACACAAGAGTTACGGTCCCTGAAGAAGACAAGGCTAGGTATAGAAATCGGAAGAATAAGATTGCAAGAAATGTATTGGGGGTTTGTTCACCTGATATGTACTTCATATATGTCTTATCGGGTTGGGAAGGATCAGCAGCCGATGATAGGGTACTCAGAAATGCTATTGCTCGACCTAATTGGCTTGAGAGTACCTCGGGGTGAGAAATTTTTTGATACTGTTCTCATACTGCATTTGATTATTAAACTAAAGACTTAATATACAATTTTTCCTTTTAAAATAAGGTAACTACTACCTCCTAGATGCTCGATATACCAATGACGAAGGATTTCTCGCTCCTTTTAGAGGTCAGCGGTATCATTTGAATAATTGTTTAGATGGTCAAATTCCTACAACGTCCGAAGAATTCTTCGATATGAAACACTCAACGTCCAGAATTGTCATAGAACGTTGTTTTGGAATTCTTAAGAAAAGATGAACAATTCTTAGAAGTCCTTTATTTTATCTAATTTACACACAAAATAAGATTATTCTTGCTTGTTGTCTTTTATACAACTTTATTAGGAAAATCTTATTGAGGATGAAAAACCTATCGAGCATGAAGAAGATCATAATGAGTATATACATATAATGGATGAATATTAATATATACAAAAGGAACATCCAATGAGTGGACAACTTTTCGAGCAGATCTTGCTATTGAGATGTTTGAGACCTGGATTCAAGGGCATCCTTGATTGTACCTATATTTGTTTAAGTTGCTTTCTAGTCCGTACTTGAGCATTAAGATGTATTGTTAACGTATGTGTTTTTATTTTTTTATGTTTCAACTTGTACTTGTGTTGTTCTCTTCTCTCTCTCACTCTCTGATTTTTTTTATAATGTGTTAGTGTATGTATTTTTCTTCTATCTCACTAATGAACACCACCTCATTTTTTGCTCCTCATTTTTATAAAATGGTTATGATTGTGTTGTATCTATTTATATTATGTTATTGTTTGTATTTATAAGCATGTATCTATTTAATTCTTGTTTCATGATATTTAGAAAAATGGATTCTCAACCTCTTGAAGAGGCATGAGGTCCAAAAAGGAACAAACACAAGTGGATAGAATAAGAGGATGATAAGCTTGTTGAAACTATGATGGACATGGTCAATTTCGAAACTCAATATAGAGCGGATAATGGCTTTAAACCGGGTTTTTTCTTGGCTATCGAAAAAGCATTTTCAATCTCACTTCCCGGTGTAGGCATAAAAGCCAAACCGCATGTAGAGTCAAGATAAAGACAATTAAAGATGATGGGGGTGTAGCACATGATATGCTTTTTATGGTTACAACGAGTGGATTTTGTTGGGACAATGAAAATCATTGTCTTGAACCTCCTCAAAAAATTTGGGAGGCAAATCTTCTAGTAAGTGACTATACATTTTTTTGTTAGTATGATGCATGAGAAATCATTTATATTTTGTTGTTTTGTTTACCAGTAGTAACATATATATAAATGAGATCTTTATTTCTATTAAACTTGTTTCCATTTAGTTTTTATTATGTTCTTATATGTAAGTTGTTTTTGACAGGTATACAAAAAATCTACAAAATGAAGATATAAAAAGTTTAAGCATTACAAGGACCTTTGCATAATCTTTGGTAAGGACAGAGCAATAAGTAAAGAAGCACGACCCGTTGCTGATGAATGTGAGGAGTTGCTTGCTAATGATGTTGAAGAGTTTGGAGAGGTTGGAGATGGGTTAGATGAGGTAAATATCGAATCATCTTTCAATGTTTCGACTACTCGTATCACTCCGAACAATACTTCTATGCGAAGTGAAGAATGTTCTAACCAGATACAACGTGGTAAGAAGAGAAAGAAGACATCAAGCTCGGATCAAAGTCTGATTGAAAGTATCGAGAAATCAACTATTATCCTTGGATGTGAAATTCAAAATGATACCACCAAATTTTGTGAAGTTTTAGGTGTTGAATTATCCCTAAATGAGCAAAAAAAGAATATCAATATCGAATTGTTGAAACTGCATGGTATCTTTTTTATTGAGCGTCACAAGGCCGCCGATCTTATTGAATATTATGAACATAGAATGCTTTACTTCTTTTTTATTCTAGATGATGAAAAGGAAGAATGAGTAAAACACATTGTTAAGGGGAGAAATATGATGTGCTGCTTTTCTTTGTTTGTTTGTTTGGTTTTTTTTTTTTTTTTTTTTTTTTTTTTTTTTTTTGCAGATCGATGGTCAAATTATTTAACATGTCACCTCTATGTTTCAATGGTGTAGCATCTTATTTTTGTATGTTTTTTTGTATAGTTGATTTACTCATTTTAGGACTTTTGTGCAGCTTTTTGGTTGACAGAAAATTTCACTATGTAAGATGTCATCATGTATTTTTTATAAACTAACCATGTACATGTAAACATTGCCTGTGTACACATGTAAACATGTATTTGTAAAAGTTATATACTTATCTTTTGTAAACATGTACTTTGTGATATGTAAATTGACATATAATTCATAAAGCTTGCATCAAATCTTGATTGTTTTTAATTTATTCACATTGGATTCAAGATAGTTAATCATTTACAAGGTCACATATAATATGAATAACAAATGAAAATAATATCTTTAAAAAAAATTAAAATAAAACTCCAATAAAATAGTGTAGGCTTTACAATAATTGATGTAATTAAATATAATTACATGAGGTATTTAATTTTTTCTTCTTTTGTAGTACAAGATAATTGGATCATGGCATATTTATATCCTTGTCTCCGTCAATAATACCAAACACAAGCTTCAAATCTATGGATGTGAAGGATACAATTCAACCTTGATCTCAAATACTTTAGCGTTGTCATGGTACTTCTTTATTACTTCCCTGATAAGAGCATACTCTTCCCGCATCATGTCGTATTTAGCTTATTATCTGACACTGCTTCTATCAACGGGCAAAGAAGGGTCTTCTCTAGCCGCGCTCTGTGTTCATCTCGTTTCTTCTGCTTGATTTATTTTATGACCCTCAACATCGTCAAGAAGTTGGATCGATAGTAAATACGTTGAGATTCATCATCTTCTATTAAACGTTCACATCGTAAATACTCAGAGAAGAGTTAATATTTTTTCCTTTATGATGAAAACAGTGTCTTTGAAATCAACATCGTAATTTTCCTTTCTATTCAAAAATATGAACTTTGCTAGCAAAACATAATATAGTGCTCCCTTAAACTCAGGGCTCACACATAACATGTACCTAACAATTGCTAGACTCAAAATTAGGGTATCTAGCGTGACACAAGCTACAAAATATAATCGAAATTTTCTTAATTTCGCTTCTTTTTTTTTTTACTTTAGTTAGGAGCACTGAAGTGGTATGTGCACTTACTATGGGCGAAATTGAACCATGTCCACGAATCTATATACACTGTGTTGATGTCATTGAGTATTATATATCTACAAAAGAATCCCTAAAGCCAGACAAAACTGGATTTGGAGCCAAATTCAAGAACTTATTTACACTTTGTCGATTTCTTTGAACAAAAATCTCACTAAAATTGAACAGTGTACATAGAAATTAATAATTGGAACTCACTTTGGTTGGTTAAAGGATTCGATTCTTGATTTAGGTCTTGTGTATCTTCTTGTCCATCGTTGACTGCATTGCGATTCTTCTAAGATTCTCATTCAGTGCTCGAGTCGCCATGGTCTTCTGAAGATGAAATTCATGGCCTTGATTTTGAGGACATGTAACCAAATTTGGAGGTGACAAGAGATTGAACGGGAAGAAGACGGTGGAGGAGGACGATGGTGTTCGGTTGATTTTTTGGTTTTGAACCAGACACGAAAAGTATGAATTTTGGGAGGAATGGTTTCGAAGAGAGGGTCTTTGGTTGATTTTGAGCTGGAAATCCGACGATTGCAATAAATATTTTGGTAAAAATTAATTCATTTCCTTTTTAAATAGGGACAATTATTTTAAATTCCCCAAACAACTTTATCTTATATTTTGATATATTTTTTTTTTTACATTTTAAATATCAATTTAAAATTTACTTTATAATTTGATACTCATCCCTTTAAAATATCAATTCTATTCTCACTTTAACATAACTATATCATCTTAAACTAACTCAAATCACACTCTTAACTTAACCATTCCCAACCCTTCACCTTCTCAATCATCTAACATATTCAACCCATTTCTCGTCTTTGCCTTCAACACCACCACCCTATCACCATTACTCCTCCACATTTTCTTGTTCACAACCTATTTGACCAAGTGTTCTCTTGTCCTCTTCTCGACTTTTGTTCTAGATGAGACAAATTTGAAGACGAATGACGATGGGACGAGTGAGACTTGGTTGGGGACAATGAGTCATCATAGGAAAAGGTGAGTAGAGGTTAAGGCTAGTGTAGACGTCGTACCTGGATAAGGGATCCATGATTGTCATCGAGCATTTTGGGATCGAGAAGGCTATCCCAAGGACGATAATGGAGATGATGAATTTGGACGGACTGACACGGATCGAGCATGATGGAAGAGGTGTTTCAATGGGGAATTTGATGCTGCTATGATTAAATTTGATGCTCCGTGTTTCGAGCATAATTTTTATTTTATTGGTATTGATATCATAATTCATTGTGATTTATCATTGTCTAATGTGTACGCTGAAAGTTTAGAGTCCTTATATAATTGATAAGTTGAAGTATTTCGTGAGATTGATGATATATGCATGTTTTTCTCGAAAAAACCATTCTCTATATTCTTTGAATCTACGGGCATCTCAGAAGCTGATGTTCTTCTCCAAGAGCACAAGACTCATGATTTTTTTAATTGTTTCTGTATTATGTTGTTAAAAATATACAAAGCATGAAGGAGAGATAGAAGGGAAGGTGGATGAAACGAAATGTGATAAAGATGAAATGAAAGAAGAATGAAACGATAAAGATTCAAAACTCTGACGACACATTGGCATCCATCAAGTTTGAACCCACAAAAAGATGATATATGAACTAACGTTTTGGGTGTATGAATTATTGTTCGTGTTTTGTATGAATTGACATTTCGAGTGTATGAACTGTTGTTTGTGTCATGTATGCTTTGACACTATAGGTGTATGAACTGTTATTCGTGTTATGTATGAACTAGCGTTTCAAGTGTATAAACTGTTATTCGTGTTATACTTGAAGTTTGAACTGACATTTTGGGTATATGAATTATTGTTCGTGTTATATATGAACTGACATTTTGAGTGTATGAACTGTTATTCATGTTATGTATGAACTAACATTTTTTGGTGTATGAACTGTTATTTGTGTTATGTATGAATTGATGTTTTGGGTGTACAAACTGGTGTTCGTGTTATGTTTGAACTGACGTTTTGGATGTATGAATTATTGTTCGTGTTATGCATGAACTGACGTTTTGGATGTATGAACTATTATTCGAGTTATGTATCAATTGACGTTTTAGGTGTATGAACTATTGTCCGAGTTATATATGAACTATTGTTTTGGATGTATGAACTGTTGTTCATGTTATATTTGAACAGACGTTTTGAGTGTATGAACTTTTATTCGTGTTATGTATGAACCGACGTTTTGGGTGTATAAACTGTTGTTCGTGTTATGTTTTAAGGGAATGAGCTATTTTTTATTTTATTTTTGTTATGAATGAACTATTGTTCTTGAAGAAAAGTCATAATTGATTGTTTAGTTGTCATGAATTATTTATATGTCGCTATGTAAATTGGTTTTTTCACACAATAAACTCATAGGTTTGGCTAAATGAATTGTTACACGAAATATTAAATAATCTACGAATTTGAAACATTAAATAATATGAAAAAGTGTCATGATGTTAAACCAGTGCATAATAAGATGAAATTATCATGATGTTAAATACATTACATAATATAAGTATCATATCATTGATGCATCACATAATCTTCACACATGAGTGTCACTTGTGTATTGAATTTGAACATTATGTATAATTGATTGTTGGTTGTTGCATAAAAGTACAAAATTGAACATCATTATAAGATATTAAGACAATAAATTATTCCATATTATTGAGTAAACTGTATATCGGTGAAAGACATTATATTGTTTTACAAAATATTTGACTTAATATAAATAAATGAAGGATAATTTTAAATATCCAAAACTCAACGCATGATAAGATATTAAAATATAATATTGTTTCATAGAAGTTTGATCATTACAGATGGATAAAATTCATATAATTGTTTGGTATAAGTAAAGACTTTACATTCTTCATAATTGGTTTCCTTCATGTTAAGAAAAACTTATGCATCACAATCATTGCATCTCATTTAATCAGTTCTTTTCAATATTTTATTCTAATTAGATTGATGTGGATATGTATGAGTTATAATTAAACATATAATGAAGGTTGATACTAATCCAATGTTATATTACTTAAGGTATGGGTTCTAACATTGTGGATTTTTACATGAAATATTAGCAATATGAACTGTGTCATAATAAACAATAAACAACAAAGTTATTTATATGAACTGCAATGAGATCAATATGAACTACTCATATTCATGGATGTTGAAATCAGATTATGATATAAACTTATTACATGAATTATAAGGATAATAAATATGTAATAATTTGATGATTTGAACATAAATAACATTCCACGAGTTAGTATTAAATGTTGATGATTATAAATTATATTCATTAAAATATGAACTATCATCCTTCAATGTGTGCACTGTTTCTTATGAATGTATGGACTGTCTCTCTTCAATGTATCAGCTATGCCTCCTCCGAATATGTAAACTATTTTCCTAGAACACGTGATTTGAATTCATGGAATATGTGAACTATATTCCTTAAACTTTGTGAACTGCTTTTCTATGAATTGTTATGGTTAAAACTTGTGAATTGTATTATTTAAATGTGTGAATTGTCTATTGTGATTGTGTGAACTATCTCTCTTAAGGATTTATATATATAACATAATGAATTGTACGTGAGACCAATTGAAATATTATACTCTAACATTCAATCCATACATAATTATATGGTGAAACATAACATACGTGAGAATGTTCATTATGCTCGCGTTATGTATGGTTGCCGCGGACGATGTATCGATGGTGAGGACAATAGCGTTGATTGAGGTCAAAATCGAAGTCGTTGTGAGAAAGTGTGTATTTGTTCTTGGATTGATGGGGATTGAACGTGACCATTGACGGTTGCCGGAGACGGGGAATCAATAAATGGTCATGGTGAATAATTGAGAGTGAATGATTCAAGTTGAAGATAAATGGGTCAACATAGATTAGGTAGGGATATTGATGTCATTTATCCATTTTTGGGTACCAAAATATAAATGAAAATATACTTGGGTATCTAAATGTGCCATGAAATATTTTGGATACTAAGATGTAAGTGAAAATTGTCTTATGTATTTTTATGTAATTAATCGTTTTAAATAATGGGCAAGCTTGTCTCTTATTTTCATCCTATAACTAATTGGTTATAAAAATTTTACACTAACTAATTAAGTTAAAATCAACTACTTGGTACTTCTCTCTAAATTTAATTTATTCTTAGGCTTTTCCCAATAGCTAAACTAATTCTTAATTAACTTCTAGTCAAATTTTATTGCTTTCGATGTGATCATGCTTGTGTTTAATTCATAAAACTCAAACCCTAAATTATCATATTTTAAAACATAGATATGTCTTTTGTGTTTTAATTCATAAAACTCAAACCCTAAATTATCATGTGTTCGAAATTTAGAAAATCCTCCAAGATAGTTTAATTCAAGTTTGTGATTATAGATGAATAAACACATGTGTCTAAACCCAAAATAAAGTACCCCGCTATCGTACATTGGTAATCCTTGGCCGAAGCTGATCGCCATAGAAGGTCGAAGTCAATGACATGATGAGTGTGCACGCCTCAACCACCACATATAATCAGTAGTGTCACTAGGGTTGGTAAGCGAGCCGAACTTGAGTGAACAGGGCCTGCTCGACTTGTTTATTTGTTATCTTGCACAACCTTGGCTCGTGTTTGTTTGTAAAAAGGCCGAGCTCGGGTTGATTCATTTATTTAAGAGCTCGGCTCATTCATTTTATTAAAAAAGATCTTTCGTTAAGTTACTCAGTAGGTTCTTCTATGGTTTGGTTCATTTCAACTCATCTCGTTTGAAATATTTAAGATTATTTTAATATATAATAGTATTTTTTTAAAAAAAATATAATACTTTTTTAAAACATAAATGTAAAATAATTTGTTTTATATATAATTCAAGATCTTAACGAGTCCTTATCGAATTGAGCCCTGCTCGAGCTCTAATCGTGCTAATCGAACCAAACTTGAGCATGAGTCGAATATTGTGGACGAGCTTAAGGGACATCCTGTGTGTCGAATGTAAGTCTGCCCAGGCCGTGCATAGTGTCTCCATTTAGGTGTGCCACACGGCCATGCACTTGAAGCATAGCCTTTCAGCCCATGCTCAATACCTTCAGTATGTCATGAAGCATGGCCTATGCCGTATCACCTTCACTTTCTTCACATAATAACACCAACACGGCTTCACATCATATTAGATATCTTGTCGATGCATCGTGGAGCGGAACCTTTGTACTGACTAGCGTAGCGCACATCAGTCAAGGATGTGAAGTAGTCGACAATCTCAACATGGAGATCCTCATGTATCTTTCTATATATATATTTAGTCCTCACAATCATATGAAGAGATCTCCTTAATTTTGACAACCTGTTTTGTATTTTTTCTGCTTGTGTTCGTTGCTTTGACATAATGCAACATATAGAAATATTTTTCTTCTCCTAAACTCAAGATAACATTAAAGCCATTCTCACTCTAATTGGCTTGCTCCTCCTTCAGTCGCGCTTTGTTCTTGATCTTCACCATGGTGCTTAGATGACATATTGTAAACCACCAGAATTTCTATGCCCACCTTTCTCCTACCAACTTCATCCACCAAACCACCTCCGGAGCCCATAACCTATCGGTCATTAGTTGACAACGTTCAATGTATAACACCAATGCAACCAGATACTTCTATTTTAGTTGCAACACATGCAACTAGTCAAAGGTATCCTTAGCTACTTAATATGTACTTATACACATGAAACATTTATTCAGCAAACTAAGTCTCATTCTCTACAGGTCTTTTCTGACGTTAACTTATAGGGTTGGTGACTCTACTAATTGAAAATCCACGGGCCGCTATCTGATTTACCTGGGTCCGAACCTGATCTCTTCATAGTTTAAGAAGAAAAATAAAAAAAAGAAAAAGAAAGAAAGAAAGAAAAAGAAAGAAAGAAAGAAAAAGAAAGAAAAGAAAAGAAAAGAAAGAAATAAAATTTAGATTGACATCAATCTAATTCTTTGGTGCGACATACCCTTCCATGAATCCAATCTTTTCATGGTCGTGTGAAACACATTCAATTGACTTGTACTTGGTTCATGATCTCTTTGCTAAGATTGGATTTCCAAGTCAAGTTCATCTCGACACACAAAACAAGTTGCGTACATCTTCCAAAACTACTAAGCATAACCCCCTTTAAGACTTTACGTGACAGGATAACAATACGACCCTACCCATTTTCATCAAGCCAAAAGATATTTGCCTATCTTGCTATCCATATTTAAACCTTGTAATTATAAAAAGAGATCTTTTTAATTTCAAGAAGCATTCTTTTCTCTAATTGGCTCATATCGTTCTATCGACACAATGCAATATACAAAATTCGTTTCTTCTCCTAAAATCAAGAGTACTCTACTGTCAACATTGTAACACCAGTACGTCTCTCTCATCAACATCAATAGCACTAGTACGCTATTAACATGCCAAACCCGAAACATCATCATCACCATCATGATGGCACGATTTGGTCGTCATCTTTAATATTCACGGTGGTGTTTGTAGTGATATTCACAATGATGTGACAACTTATGTATCCTTTATTTGAGGCAATCGTCTAATTCGTCTTCCTTCTTTATATTTGAGAAAACTAACGCACGATTTCTAAGGGAGAGGATGGTCAATAATGCTTGAATCGTGGTCTTGATCATTAATGATGGTTGATGATGGTCTTAGAGGTCGATGTTGATTTGTGGTCGTGATTGTGGCCGTTGTTGATGGTACTCAATGTGATACAGACGTGTACATTAGAGGTCAATGCTGATGGTTATTATGGTTGATGATGGTCATAAAGGTCAATGCTGACGCGCCCTAGTATATGCAAGGCTGATCAAGCCAGGACAAGGAGTAGGGCTATTTAACATTGCGTTGAGGCTTGGACATGAGAAAGACACATTTCAAGGGCCAATGGATGTTATGAGGATTCTACGAGTTAGACAACGAGCATTGAGGCTAGATTTGCGACGAAAAAACCAGTATCTGTTGCTGGAAAACTGAAAAAAAAGAGCTAAAAATCGTTGCTTGTCTACTATATCCATACAACCAAACACCCAAACTACATGTTTTGGGCTGGCAAACCATCATCGAGTACAAAAAAAGAAGAAACAAACGTATTAAACCCGACTAACAATCCAGAATACATAAACGCTCCATTAAAATAAATAAAACATCATTAACGAAATCTAAAAAATGCCGCGACGAGTGAGTAAAATACGCTAGTCTGCTCCCTACGTGTGGTGATGGTGGATCCTAGGGATGGTGTGGAGGTGGATAAAGAGGATTGCTACCGTATAGAGTGAGCCACTGCACCAGGTGTTCCACCACCTGCTCGTTGGACTCCATGAGGCTGAACCTTCACAGCCAGGCCACATTAGACTCCTCTAGTGCGACGACTCGACAACCCTCGACAAACGGCCTACTACGCTAGGATAGCGAGTCCTTCGAGTAAAACATGGAGCTGGGCGAGCCAAGTCCATAGACGCGCCCCTTCTTGCACCCGGCTTCTTGGAGATATGCTTGCCTCTGTGTGTAGCTGATCTTCTTCTCGGTCAGCTCTGTACCGAGCTCCCTCTCCGCAAGCAACTAATCCATGATCTCTTTCTCTAATACGGAGTAGTAAGCCGGTATAAATTAATTGATAAAGTGTGTTAATTTGGTATTTGATTGAATAAAAAAATTCAACTAGTTAAGTAAAGCATAAACATAAAAATGGAAAAAAAGACTAATCCAAGAAATAACAAAGTCAAGTTATCATCGTCTCCTTGGATCTCTCGTCGCACCAAACTATCTCGCTTGGCTCTATGCCCTTCTTTGTGTGTGTTTTTTCAAAATCCTCCATCCTTGTCGGTTTTCTCTTGAACTCTTTTTGTTGCAAAGAATAGATAAAAAACAAAAAACAAAATTATTCCAAATTAAATAAATAAAAAAGGATATGGAACAGACTAATTGAAACTTCTAATTAGAAATTTGCCATCTTCTCTACGACATGGATCATCGAGACCGATCCCTGGATAAAATATCTCCTCAAAATGCTTCCTGCTTTCTTTACCACGCTCCGATCGGGTCTTAAAGTTAAGATCCTTCGTCTAAAGCACCTTCAACTGATCCTCTGTTTCCTCTTCAATCTAGGGAACCTTCTCACCTCTCAAAATAACCGTCATCTGCCTGTACATGTCGTCTCTGACAAGGTCGATCATCTTTGTCCTTCATGCATCGTACACCACAATACTGATCTCATGCCTCCAACGATACAGGTCATGCAAAGAAAAGAAAAGAAATTATATCACAGTTACATATATCAAGGAAAAAGAATTGAATAGGTACAAAGATGTTTTCATTTAATCTTATCCTAAAAAATGCAAACATCTTGTCCCTAACCCATGTGGGAATGCCCGTCCAATATGTCCAAGGATCACAATAGCAACTCTTGAAAGACTCCGTGACATGGGATACCATGGAGTGATCATCAAACCTAAAAATAGCAATATTTCAAAGCATGACGCATGACATAAATGCTAATATTAAATTTGAAATAGCAAACGACTCAAAACGCAAAATACATACCAAAAACCATAAGGGTCCAGGGTAAGCCCAAGATGATCGCCACCGTCATATCGATCATCATAGTCATACTGGTTGGATAAATGAGATGATAATCTATGTGGAGAAGGAACTAGAGGAGAAGGCGTTGATGAGGGAGTCGAGGGAGGATATAGTTTTGAAGCAGATAAGCGGCGTGGAGCCGCAAGTGGAGCAAATAATACACGGTGACAATCTGGAGGAGCTGCTAATGTATAGAGATGGTTGTGCGAGGAACACATCTGAAAGTAGGAGTCACATCCCCCTTGATACTTCTTCCTTTGGCCAATCTCAACCACCTTGTATTTGTCATGCACAACCCGTCCTCAGTCTGAGTCAAACCAATCATACTTGAAAAGAATTGTTCTATATGAACGTTAAATGCCTACGTATTGTAACTCCACGATCTCTCTTAGAATTCCATAATAATCACGTTGCTTTTGACACATACTCCCTAATTCATAGTTGCTTTTTTTGAGCCATATGCATATGTGATATATCCATTGATATAATATTATGGATACTTGTATACTTGTAGAGTTGGTTGTGTACCAAGACTATGGATCAAGTCATCAATCTAATTTTTTAAAACCTGTATTGGGAAGAACAGAAGGTGCTTCTAATTTGAAGAAGGCAAGGAGTACTGATCAATTCGCACTTGATTAAAAACTTTATATACTTCCAAAGTTTTGAAGGCATGTGCTCCAAACTCTGCTCCAAACTTCTTGGACGGATCTTCAACGTCGCGTTCTCATCATTTCTTGCTCAAATAAACTAAGGTTGTTAACACTTGCTATATTCGGTACCAAAGATTTTTTGAAAGTATGTTAATTTACTAAAGCTTCTACTTTGGAAAATAATTCATACCTCTCAAAAGGAGATATTTTCTCATAATTGTGTAGAACATACTTAAGAGGAATTAAAATCAACTTCAGCTAGTGTGTCATTTCTCTTCTTCCTTGTGGCATATCACCCATTCTTGTGAAACACACTTGGTAGATTAGGATCATCAATATCATTTGAGGTTTCATAATTATGCCTAGGAGTTGGAGCCTTTGTGTCCACGTCAATGTCGAAATAACGTTAGACAAAAATTGCTCTACTCCTCCATAAGGTATGCCTCACAAATAGAGCCCTCGGCATGTGCCTTGTTACCAATTTTACCCTTCAAGTGAAATAGAAACCTGAAAGAAGATAACAAGGAAGGAGCAAAAACATTATTAACTTAGAAAATTGAAAGGAGATACCAATATGTCTGGCTCACAAAATTAATGAATGACATATGCTTCTCGAAAGGATACATCCATCTATAATGCACATGTCCAGTAATTTTTGTCTCATGTGGAAGGTGTAATGGCAAGTGCTCCATAGAATTGAAGAAGAAAGAAGTAAACAACCTTTCTAGCCTTAGAATCTCAGGGATCTGCATCTTCAATCTCTCCATGTCCTTATGGCATACACTGTTGCAATATAGATCTCTGAAGAATAAACTTAACTCGGTGTAGGCATTCCAAACATGAGGATACAACAGTTCCTTAAAGGCTACCGGAAGCAGCCTTTGCATGACATGACAATCTTAACTCCTTCAGACAATATTCCTTATCACGAACACAACGTCTCAAATTTGATACATATTCATCAGAAAACTTCAACTTCTTGATCCATGCGCACAATGCTCTTCTTGCCTCCTACTTCAAGACATAAGGAGCCTCAGGCATAACTGTTTCCTCGATTCCTCGTTTATTTCTCAACCTTCTCAAAGTCAATTTCGGATGCTTGTAGTTCAGTTTGAGATCTTTTCTTGCCGCTACAGTGTATTTGGTCTTTCCCTTCATGTCCATGATAGCGTCGAACAGATTATCAAACACATTTTTCTCCACATACATAACATATGGATTATGCCTTATTAATAACTTGTTCTAATATGACAATCTCCAAAAAATGCTCCTCTTGTTCTTGTTGTGAGTGACATACAACTCAATGGGGTTTGAAAAGAACACACGATCACGTATCTCATCACCATCGTACACAGGGATTGGATCATCATAATTTTCCTATTCTTGTAGAACCCGCTTCTGTTGGCTAGAAAGGGATTATCATCAGGAAATCGATGATGACAATCAAACTGTGTCTGCTTCCTACCATTCTTCATTAATGACTTGGTATACTCTATACAATAAGGATATGTTAATCTTCCAGCCGTGCTCCAACCAGATAGCATTCCATAGGTAAAAAAAATCACTAACAGTCCATACTAATGCCGTCCTCATCTAGAAAGTCTGTCTCTTGAAAATATCATATATGGCCTCGCCATATAGCCACAAATGAGTAAACTCCTCAATCAAGGGCTGCAAGTAAATATCCAAGTTTCCCTTTGGATTTTTCAGACCCAGAATGATCATAGAAAGCAGTATGTAAGGAGTCTTCATGCGCAACCTTGAGGGAAGATTGTACGGAGTCAACATCACAAGCCAACACGAGTATTCAGCCTCAGAATTCCTTAATGGAGAAAACCCATCAGTGCATAGACCCAAACGAACATTCCAAGGTTATGTAGAGAACCAAGGGAACTCTGTCAAAGTGCTTTCATGCTTCACTATCAAAGGGATGCAATATCACGTCCTCAAAGTTGCGGTTACTAGCGTGCCATGACATCGTATTAGCAGTGCTCTTGGTTGCATACAATCAATGCAACCTCAGGATGATAGGAAAATAGCATAACACCTTATGAGCCATGCGTTTCTTGTCCGGAATATTAACCTTGTACCTTTGAGCCCCACAACTAGAACACATCTTCAGGTTTTCAACATCTTTCT